>RJWT010005649.1:0-30611 GCA_004365215.1 Cuniculus paca | reverse complement strand
AAGGCTCATGCATGTGGTGGCATGTATCAGTACTTCATTCCTATTTATTGATAAAATAATCATAATTCCTCGTGCAGGCTTACCACATTTGTTCAATGCTTCACTTTTTTGACTATTATGTGTAATACTGCTATAGATATACATTTTTATTTCTTGGGTATATATCGAGCATGGAATTGCCGAGTCAATGATTGTTCTCACTTTTGAGAAACACCCAAGCTTTTATTCCAAAGCAGAAGTATCACTTACTACTCTGATGAGCAGTGCATGAGGGCTATTTTTTCCACATATTCACTAACACATAATTCTTTTTCCACTTTATAGCCATTGAAATGCATAAGAAATGGTGTATCATTATACAGAAATGACATGCTCAGTGTTGTTCTCAATGGTCTTTTAATGTATAATTTGACATTTAAGGTAAATTTCAATTAGATGAGAGGCCCTTTAAATGAATAGAATAATATATAAAAAGAAAAATAGCTTGAAAGTACAGGAAATTGAAGTTTTACTATATTTTCCAGTACACTGAAATCATTTAGCAATAAACAACCAGAATTTATATGCCAAAGATTTTAAAACTAGGTTTGACTTTCATGATTCATGATAGGAATTATAATGTACACTGGCCAATACAATGCACTAGTCATTCAGTTACTTTATTGTAAAGACTGGGAGAGAGGTGAAGTTTGTATTTGAATGTACACACTGATCTTGAGAGTAAAAATTCTTAGTTAATTGCTTTTAAGTATTCTTTCATTAAGCCAAACTTGACTACCTTAAAGTCGTTTTGTCTGCTTTTGCCATTTTGGTAAATAATATCTTTCTGTAAGCTAACGTATCTTTATTTGATGTTATAGATTCAGTCGCCAGTGTGTTGTTGACAAGGACAAAAGGAATCAATGTAGATACTGTCGATTAAGAAAATGTTTTAGAGCAGGAATGAAAAAAGAAGGTAATGATGATGATAATAATGACCATTATTGATGAAAACGATAAACATGCACATTCTCTTTATTCACATGAATTTTACATGAATTACATGAATTTTCCTTTTCCTCCATGTATGTGAAAACTGCTAACAAATTTCGCGAGTTAAAGAATTTAGTCCAAGGTTATTCAGCTGTGCTCTCTAGTTACTGACACCATTCTTTTCACCATTAGGCTACTGTGGGTAACAAAACTACTTTTACAAATAACATTCTGATGTCTTGTTCAAAAGATAAATCACAAACTCTGTCAGTAGGTTGAAATCATAATTGTATTTCAAACACTTTTATTCTCAGAACAATGAGTATATTTATTCACTTTATGAACATTAACTAAACATTTACTTTTTAATGCATTTATCCACTTAACAGATATTTATTAAAGATTATCATTTCCTAAATACTGCTCCAGGTGCTTAGGCTTCAGTCCTGAACACAACAGGCAAACCAATCCTACCCCCTCACACCCCAGGGAGTTTATATTCTATGCAGGGACACAGGTTGAATATATAATTTTAGTGTATATTAATATCATTTTGAATGCCTTAAACAATCTGATTATGTTCTTCTGTATTCTTTTTTAAAGTGTTTTTAAAAAAATATTATTTATTTATTTGTCTATTTATTTATTTATTTTTGGTACCAGGGTTTGAACTCACGACCTCACGCTTGCCAGGCAGGTGCTTTTGCCACTGAGCTAAATCTCCTGTTCTTGTATTTTATAAATGCAGTTATATTAGACACAAAAGTATACAACACATTTTAAACATTTCTTGTATTTTAAACCTGTTCTTGTATTTTATAAATGCAGTTATATTAGACACAAAAGTATACAACACATTTTAAACATTTGGCAGGCATAAAAGCTACAGTGTTTTATGCCTTTCAGCTTTGCTGCAACACTGTGTTTATCATATACAAAGAGGTATTTTTATTACTATCTCAAATTTTAAAAATTAAATCACTACACTGTAGAAGAATAAAGTATATCAAATCTATCTCGAACATTGGTGTTTTTCTTTGTCTTTCTTTATTTTAAAATCACGAAAATCTGAGATTGCCAGTTTTTAAAGAGAACAACAAAAAATTATGTTTACGAAATTGAATCTCACCAGTTTCTTATTTCAGAAACATCATTTTTAATGTCCTAAAGCTCTGTTGGGTACTTACAGGATTAATAAACTTTGCCAGTTTTCTTTAGCCACTTCGACTTGAACCTCAACCATTGCCCCCATAGACATAAAAAAAATCACAATCTTATATTTCTTTTCCAACTTTTACAGTGGTAAAATAGTGTTTCTGAAAATAGTGAAAATTTTGCAACTGTTTATGAAATGGTATGGTAATTTTTTAAAAGTAGATTACAAAAGCAAGTTTTGAGTTTCAAAATTGATATATTTCTCTTTTTTTTTTGAGACAAGATCTCCTGTTGTAGTTCAGGCTGACCTTAAACTTGAACTCATGGCAATCCTCCTGCTTCAACATTCTAAGTGCTGAAATTATAGGCATGCACCACCACACCCAGCTATTTCTCTTTACAGTAATAACATAGTTTAGAAATTAGTTAAAATGAAATACATATACAAAATTTATGTCAAAATTGAAAGCAGTGAAAATAATATCAATATTCACAATAACTTGTAGTATTTTTCTAGATTGATTATGTATTGAAATTTATATTATTTATATTATTATATATTATACATTATTTATATTATTATCACTGCATGTACATTTCCAAATAAGTCAGTTTACATTGAAAATCAATAACAATTTATGTTTAGAGAAAAGTAAGCTACCAGTAAGTGTGATTTTGAAATAAAATATTAACGATTCATTCAATCTTAAAGACTACTTACTCTTTCTTAGAGGCAAAAAGACCAGTATTTTCTCCTCTAACTTAATGAAGTTGATCCTTAATTGTGATTTTCAGGTCTCCTTTACATGTCTTTAGCATACAACTTGGTGCATTTCTTTAATAAAAGGATAATTATAGAAAAAAATCTGAGAGCTTAATGCTTTGTTTTCCCTGCAGAACAGAAGAGAACTTTAACCAAAATAGTTAAAGGCTATAGGCCTTGATTTTGTTCTCTTTGGTTAGTAGAAGATAATTATATATACTACAAGTTTTGAAATTTAGCTTTGACTCCAATATTGCTTACACGAGCAGTATTTACACCAATATATGTTACAGCTTCCCTTCTCACTCTTCTTTTTATTTAAAAATGTAGATATCAATAAGATATTTGAAGAAATACATTATTCTTCTTTCCAGAATAATCAGGAACCAGATCTAGCTCTCTTAGAGACCTTTCAC
This sequence comes from Cuniculus paca, assembly GCA_004365215.1. Taxonomy (NCBI): domain Eukaryota; kingdom Metazoa; phylum Chordata; class Mammalia; order Rodentia; family Cuniculidae; genus Cuniculus; species Cuniculus paca. The sequence goes on along the minus strand of RJWT010005649.1, from coordinate 27,305 downwards.
ATAGTACAGTATGAGGAACGTCTTTCGCTTGCCAAATAGTTGATACCTGAACTTCGGTCTCCTCCGGAGATAACTCAGACTGGTACAACATTTTATATTAATGTGTATAACCTGTTCTAAGGACAGTGTTTCATTAGTGATTATAATATTGTAATCTTAAAACTACCTTAAATTAAAAAATTGCTTTCCGTTTTGATCGTGTTTCACTGGAAAAAGAAAATAAGAATTCCAAAATCTATGACTCATATCTTCTGACAGTAAATACACTGTTATCTTTGACCTTCTCAATCTCATAGGCAGTGGTCTTCTTCTAGTTATCGTATAGTGTTATTACCTTTGAGAGAATAAAAAGCCAACCTACTGAAAGTACAACATGGCAGCACTGGCTGACCTAAGACTTTTGAATGTGTACACCATCCTGAAGTGCCAAACATGAATCTCTAATGAACTCTGTTGCCAAGCCTGGCTTTCTCTACTTTTGACAGTATGGGATGAAAAGCTCTTCATTCCTAACTCTCCATTACCCAAATCTTTTAGAAAGATCATTTCTTACTTTTTGTAACTTTTTTTTAAACTTCAAACTGTGTATCATGCTATATATTGAAGAGATCTAACCAGTAAACGCTATGGTTTCCCCTTTAGCTGTTCAAAATGAACGTGATAGGATAAGCACCAGAAGAAGCACATTTGATGGCAGCAACATCCCCTCCATTAACACGCTGGCACAAGCTGAAATTCGGTCTCGTCAGGTACCAGCACACAAGCATCCAGTTTCCTTTAATAGAATCAAATGTCTCTTTATGCATAATGCTAAAATAATCTCAGTTCACTCAAATTAGTGTTCATTACTAATGTAAAATAGATCTACACAAGATGATTGTTAATTTGAACATATTAGTGAGACTGCTGACTTAACTGTGATTTTTCTTGGACACAATCTCATTTTTAAATTAAAAAATGAAATAAATTTTAGTTTAAGATTTTTTTGAAAAAAGAGTTTACTCATAAGACTGATTAAAAGAATTTAAAACAAACTACAGTTTTGAGGGGAGCATTTTGTTGGTTGATCTGTAAAGTTAACTGCTACAACTTTTGGGGAGCTTGGTTGACAATTATCATCAGAATGTCTTTTCTTCAAAAAGATTTCTGGGTTCCAGAAGTCACATTACCGTCTGCTTTGCAAACAGATATTTAAATGAAGAGCCAGAATTTAGAATATATAGTGAAATACAACTCTTATTTTAAATTTATAGAGTATCAGGTTTAAAGTTTAAAGTTATTAGTTACAGAGGTAAAAATAAGTCACTTAATTCAATAAAGAAAGCCCTTAAGAAAGTTTATTTTTAAAATTATGAAATAGGTAAGTAATCAGGTCCTATAAAGACAGTGAGACTCCTTTCTTTTTTGATTACACCAGGGTAATGTGATGAGGTTAACATCCCCATTATCATTATTACATGAAGATTACTTGATGGTCCAATAAAGCATTTAGCAAGTGATTTAAAGGAAACCTATGAGGAAATATCTGGGTGCACATAAAGACACGTACATATGCAGACATGTTCAAAAATAAAGTTCACAAAACAGTTTTAAAGAGACTGCTGACTTAACTGTCACTTTTTACTACTTTTTTGTTTTTTTAAAATCTATTTTATTTCAAAGAGAAAAAATAAAACAAAATTTTGAAACACAACACATGTGTATATATGTATATATTGTAGTTAAGATAATTATACTACTGATTTCTCTGAATACATTGAAGAGAAAGGTTTGCACTGGTACTGTTTGGACAATTGAACGCAGATGTCTTGTGCTCTGGGTACATGATTGGGGGATGGTGATGAGCAATGTATCTACCATTGTTGTCCCCTGATTGCTGTGTTTCACTACTTTTTAAAAATGCCACTACATTTTTATAGAGTTCAATAGTATAAACAGTTTGAAATGTGTATACAAGTTCTTCAAACATTACTGAGTCAAGGGTTCATTTCTTAATTTTATTTTGATAGGCTTCCACTTAATTTGATAGCGTAAATAATTCTGACTTCCCTTCTAAATCTTTTCTCCCTACTTTGGTAAACTATATTCACTGGATGAATGTTTTCTTCATAAACATTAACAAATTAAAAATGGACTTCTCAGTGGAAATAACAATATCTTTTATTTTTTTTGATGGTAGAAGGGATGGTGATTGAATTCATGATCTCACATTGAGCTAGTATATCCTAAGTTGCTCAGCCTCAAAAATTTACTTCTCCTGTTTGAGCATCTTGAGTTGCTTGAATTTCATAAACACCTGTGCCTTTATATAACGCCTGTGTAAATGTAATTTTTTAATTAAGAATAACATCACAAAGCATAATTCATGTGAATACTACTTATCTTTTCATGTATCCATTCTGAATTTTAAGTCTCCCCAGAAGTTGTGGTAACTTCTTTATTTATTAGGCTTTTAAAACAAGACAGCTTCTAGATCATGGTGTTATGTACTGAATGTCTTATTTAACTGATAGGTATTTTATTTCTCAAATTAAAAATGTCTAATATTGGCCTGGGAGTCTAATTCAGAGGTAGAGCTCTTGCCTAATGTGCATGAAATTCTGGGTTCAATCCCCAGACTGCAAAACTAAAGCAAAAATCACAAAATTATTTAATGTATTTCAAGATAATGCGACAATAATAGTGTCTCCTTCAATAGGGTTATGTAACACAATCACACAGAAAATAGAGAATGTTAGCCATGTGTTATTTTAAATAATGAATTAATATAATGATATTTTAATAGATCTCAGTCTCAAGTCCTGGGGCAAGCACTGACATAAACGTTAAGAAAATTGCAAGTATTGGTGATGTTTGTGAATCCATGAAGCAGCAGCTCTTAGTCTTGGTGGAATGGGCCAAATACATTCCTGCCTTCTGTGAGTTACCACTGGATGATCAGGTATAAGTTGATGAAATTATGATTGATTTAAAAATGTTTTCTGAACTTTGCTAGGTTTTTGTGTTCTTTGAATCTTATTTGTAATACAGGTACTATAACAGTCAAAGAATGTGTTATCTTGTGAGAAAGGATTAGGTTTTCTTATCATTTTGCCTTCTTGTTCTGTCAAGAGGTACTACTGCCTGACTTGTATATCAGGGCTGTAGCAAACTTATTGATTAGACAAGAGTTGATTAAGACATTGTTCTTGCCAGGGATTTAGCTCAGTGGCACAAGTGCCTGCCTGGCAAGCACGAGGTCGTGAGTTCGATCCCTGGTACAAAAAAAAAAAAAAGGCACTGTTCTTCCCTCATAGAGATAGAGAAGCTTAAGTGAGGGAGAAAAACAGATTGCAAATAACTACCATCATGAGACAAGATATTGGAAGAGTAAGTGCCTAGGAAGTAAATGCTTTGCTGTGGTGTGTAGAGTCTCCTGAATATGCCCTGTAAATTTCTTCAGAAATACCCGGATACTCTTAGACAAATCCAAGTAGGACGTGTTGGTGTCATTGTGGGCACTTGACAGAAGTAACATTTTTGCCTGACATGCCATCATTTGTATTTTGACATTTATTATATGAAAAGTATGAATCTGGCAAAAATGTCTATAGAATCTTGTTCAGAATTCTGCAGGGAAATAGAATTTAGATATACTCATCTTTTTCTAATACATATAGTTTTATATTTTTGTATGTATATTAACATATTTTAATTATTAATTGGAAACTTGAATTTCCTAGTCTGTGAATATTAGATTATTTGTTTCAGATTCATCTTGAACTCTTTTTACTAAGTAGTATAAAACAAAACTTTTATAAATGAAAATAATTTGACTATTTCCATTTCTCTCATAATGAAAGAATAAACCAAGGTAAATGTTACACCCAGTGCATATTTATGTACTCTCAGATCTATGCTCTTTATCAGTGATACACAAAAACAAAGAAACAATCAAAGAGGAAAGGAAAGGGTATGAGTATGTAAAAATCAAACAAGGGAAAAATATTTTGACAACCAAAAATCATACGATAGTTTTAGCACTTATATTTCTAAGAAAACGTTTCACCTGGTGACAGGGGGGAAAAAACCCTGTGAATCTGAAATAATTTTTAAAATGTTCTGTAACTGCTTTCCTGGAATGAGTCACAGTTATTGACATGTCATAAAGATAGCTTGGCCCAGAAGGTTATGTCATAGCGAATAATGCGAAATTGCTAAAACCTACCAGTGTCAATCCAAGCAATATAAGTAGGGTTGCCTTATTTATCAGTTTTATATTTTTATTATCACTCTTCCTTAAAAGTTGCTGACTTATATGTCAAGACATTTTTAAATATTGGGAAACTGAAATCTAGTAACTGGTCAAAAAACTTTTCACTTGCTGACTGATATTTAATATTAAAAGTATGATATTATTAGCCAGGAAATAGCACATGTTAACTATGCATAAGGCACTGGGGAATTAGATTTCAGATGCATTGTCATTGCAGTGTGTTATTTAAACTCTGAGGAGTCCTGTGGTATAAGTGTTATTTCCATTTTACAGTTTCTAAAACTGAACTCTATACAGTTAAATTCATTCCATAAATTCATCAAGTGAGCATTTATTAGGAGACTACTGTTCAGTTTTAGGAATTGTGTTTATTCTGCAGTAAAAATACAGATTGCTTCACTATCTCATAAAGCTGATGTTGTCTGTGGGAGAGACAGACAATAAAAATATGTAAATTATGAGTAAGTCAAATCTAGGTGGGGATAAGTTCTATAAAATACCATAATATGGAGTAGGATGAGTTGTAGAATGAGTGGGGAAGCAATGGAAAGAGATACTTTATCATGGGAACTAGAGAAGGTATTTGCTGAGACCTGAATGACAAGGGGCCAGCGCTCTAAGAGTAGAAGAGAAAGCATTCTGGGTACAAGAACAGCACTTTCAAAGTTCTGAGTCAGCAGGAGCAATGTGAACAAAAAGTGCTGATAAAGCCAGAGACATGGGGGTGCGGCGGCGTAGGAGACAAAGCCTTAAACCACCCAACTCCTCCTACCACACGTAAGGCTGTGACTGAGGAGTTTGGGTTTTCCTCTAAGGACAATGTAAAGGCACTGATGAGTAATCAGCCAAGGGGTGATAGTAAATGATTACTGTTTTGAAGATAGCACCTTCAGAGCCCTGCCAGAAATGAGTTAGAATGAAGCACTCAGGAAACAAGAATATGTATTCGAAAGTACTGGGGAGGCCCAGATGAAAACTGACAAAGGTCTTGACTGAAGTCAGCAGGCAAAATAGAAAGAACATGAATAGCAGTGGGTTGATTTGGCCTATTTTTCTGAAAAGCAACACTAGGATTTGACTCCTGTTTGAATATCAGTAAGCACTTTGGATGATGGTACCATTTTCTAAGGTGATGAAGACCTCAGAGAAGTGTTACTTTGGTAATTTGGACTTGAAATACTTCCTCTGCTTCCTAGCAGTGATGCCCAGAGTGCAAACAAGTGTCTAAGTGAAGATCAGTGAAAGAGTTTACTGCAGAGTCAGAGCCTCAATCTGGAAAGTGACAGAACCCAGACCTCTATGCTTTTCTCACTACAAATTCTTGCTTTTTTTTTTAATAATTCAGTTTATTACATGTATTTTATGTACATGAGTATTCTTAGAGATTTTTTAAATCACTACTCCATTTTACAGATGAAAACAAATGAGTTCCAAACACAGTGGTCTATTTAATCAATGTAAAATAAGTAGAAAGTGGCCATCCTGGGATTTGAAGTCTAGTCTTTTTGTTACTGTTTTCCTCCAAAATATTTAGCTGCTGTACTTTTTCTCTGCTGCCACTCTACTAACTTGTTAGATACTTTCAGAAAGTTTGATAAGTAAATTATCAGCAAATTAAAATAGAAAGCTAGAAAGCTTATGAAGTCAACTATCTATGAATATTAGTTTGTTAGAACAACAAAAAATATAACAAAAATATCTCAGGCTTAAAGAACAGTGCAAGTTAATCAGAGTTATAGTATGCAGTCTTTTAATCATTACATTTTATAATTAATTGTTAAACTTGCAATTTTTCATTAAGGTGGCCCTGTTAAGAGCTCATGCAGGAGAACACTTACTGCTTGGAGCTACAAAGAGATCCATGATGTATAAAGATATTTTGCTTTTGGGTAAGGGTTTTTTTTTTTAATTTAAGAAGAGATTATGTATATTTTATCCTTAAAATAAACTATAAACTATATTCTGTATGTACCAAGCATTTACAGTGCTATTGCTTCATGGCTCTGATTTAATTGATTCTGTCCTCACTCAGCCCTAATTTTCCTTACCTTGATTACATATAAATTCACAGTGCATGAGATGATTGGAGAGCATCAAGTTCTAAAAATGAAAGCAGATGTTAGTCAGTAAACATACTGAGGTATGCTTAAATCTTACCAGGATAAAAAATTAGATTTAAATGACCACCTCTACAGTCCAAATATGGATTTACACTCTTTTGTGTCTGCATAATAATTATTTTACACTTTTTCAAGACTGTGTTTATTCTCTATAATCTCATTGTCTGTAATATACTATAAAAATAATCAGGTAAAATAAATTGGTGGCAATGTCTGAAGAATTCTAATAGATACAAGTGCTCCAAAAAGTAGGAAGACACTTGGGGAAGGGGAAAGACTCAAAGAGAAAACTTCGTTATTCACTAAATAATTATTCTGCTCCCTATGGTACTTAACTCATAAAATTAGGGTTTGAAGGTTGAGATTCTTCTTATGCGATCAGTTATACCTCTTTCTGGCTTGTGAAAGGGATGACTGAATTTTTTATTTTATATTTTTATGTGGTAAATATTTTGGTTCCAAATATGGACAAATGCAACACAATATAACAAAAGCTGCTAATTATGGAAGGTTTAGGACTTAAATGCTCTGCTCTAAATGCATATACATATACACACTCCTTCAGTTAATCACTACTCTAAGAACTGTTCCATGCAGTCATTTTCAGGTGAAGAAATGGAAGCAGATACGTTTACCTATGGGTGCAAAGCTGGGAAAAGAGAGAGTCAGGATTCTAAATCACATAATATGACTGCAGAGACTATGCCCTGACATTCTATGAAATATTCCTTTTGCAATTTTAGTAAATACCTCAAGTGCTGTTTGTTCGTTATGGATATCAATGCAGTATACCCTAGAAAACAAAGTGTCTGCTGTTTCATTCTAAATTATTTTGCCTTGAATAATTAGGTAAGGTAACCTTTCCTATGAAAGAATAAGACTCAAACTAAAGTAACAATGGGATGTGATCTAAAGTTTATTAGCTTGGCTGGTGCTCATTTCTATATATATATATATATATATATATATATATATATATGCAAACATCATATTATATATTTTTAATTTAGATACACTGTTTTTGTCCAAAATACCTCAATAAAGCTGGGGACAAAAAGAGTAAAGCTACATTGAATAAATATATTTGGATGTGTTGTTACCCTGAAGATTCTTGTTAATCAACTTTTCATGACTGACAAAAATATCTTGCATATTAATTTCAAAGAAGGAAAGGATTATTTTGGCTTATGGTTTCAGAGAGCTTGGCCCTGTTGCTTTAGACTGGAAGTAGCATAGTGCACCATGACACAGGAGTGTATGGCAAAGGCCTAATCACCTTATGGTGAAGAGAGATAGAGAGAGGAAAAAGGGTCCAGGGTTCATTCTAATGGCTACTGCAATGGCACACCCCCAGTGACTTCGCTGCTTTCCACCAAGCTCTTCCTTCTAAAAGTTTCATCACTTCCTAATAATGGTATTGCCTGAGACCAAAATTTTAACTTATTGACTTGGGGTTTCAAGATCTGAACTAAAATAGTTGTCTTTACCTTGAATAGTAGAATTCAGAAATTTTGCTTTTGTTTTAAAACCAGAAAATAGCAATTTAGTTATATTTTACAGGATATCATATTATTTATCATATCATAGGCAGAAAAGTTTTAAATTAGAAAGAACTTGAGGAATTGCACACCAGGCATGATGGTGGCACATGCCTGTCATCCCAGCGTTCTGGAGGTTGAGACAGGAGGATCACCGCAAGTTCAAGGACACCCTGTACTAAATAGCGAGACCTTGTCTCAGACCAAAAAAAAAAAAAAGAATTGCATAGTCCAGCTTTTTATTCAATTTCTGAGTGCCAGATTCAGCACTGTAAAATGACTGTCCCTCTTCTAGCTAAGGAAACCAAGGGAGAAGAACAGAGAATATACAATCTGCTGTAACAGCTCATGAGAACTTATGTGCTAATGTTTAACAATCATCCTCTTAGGCTTATTTATACAGGGTGTAAATAGCTCTTACTACTTTATAGGCTTAGAGCACCAAGAATATCTGTTTTAATCCCATAAGCAAAGAAGATATTTTAGGATTTGTACCGTGCTCACTAATAAAGAAACTAATGGATGACAAATAGGAAAGCTAAGCAGCATATTTTGACTCTCCCTTTTCAATTATTAGCTTTTGATTATCTGTAATCTTGTGTTTTCACTAGTGACTGAGGCTGTTAAAATACATGTAATCACATTATTATCATTATTGATTAAGTATTAATTTTTTTTCTCATCATTAACCTAAAACTGCTGAGAGACATATAAACACTGTTCCTTCAAGAGCAGACCCTTTCAAATACTGATGCGTAAAATTTAAACAATGTTTGACAATTTGGCAGAGGAAGTGGCTGATTTTTTTTTTTTTTCGTTTTAGGGAACAGCTATGTTATTCACCGTAATAGCTGTGAAGTTGAAATCAGTCGAGTGGCCAATCGGGTTCTCGATGAACTTGTCAAACCATTTCAAGAAATCCAGATTGATGACAATGAGTATGCTTGTTTGAAGGCAATTGTATTTTTTGATCCAGGTTTGTTTTCAAAACTTCACTAATAGCTTACTATAATGAGAGTTAAACTAGTTTTTGTATTAGAATACTTTTTATTATACTCTAGTTATAGTAAATTCTCAGATTGACCTTTCTATTCCTTTATTAGATGCAAAAGGGTTAAGTGACCCAGTGAAAATTAAGAACATGCGGTTCCAAGTACAGATTAGTTTGGAGGATTACATCAATGACCGGCAGTACGACTCGCGAGGGAGGTTTGGCGAGCTACTTTTGCTGCTACCCACGTTGCAGAGCATCACCTGGCAAATGATTGAGCAAATACAGTTTGTCAAACTTTTTGGCATGGTCAAAATTGACAACCTACTTCAGGAAATGTTACTGGGTGGTGAGTACATTGAGGGATTTCCATGTTATTGATTAACATCACTCTATGTCTGTTAAAACAAGTTTGCCCTATTTGTTTACTTTTGTCCACATTTATTTCATGTTTTGATGTTCTTGAATGTTCCTGCTTTTCACCGTCTTCTTTTGCCATGCCATAATAAATTGAATTTATTACATTTAGAAAACCTGCAAAATCCAATGTATAGGGACAAAAATACCTAAACAAATCAAATTCTCATTCTTTATCAGCCTCCACTATCTTTTCTGCACTCAGTCCCTTTTACTTCACTTTTTGGAGCCTTCTAAATACAGAAAATAGAAATGTGTTTCCCACATTTGTTGCCTCGTGCAGAATATTATGTTTTTTATTTGCCTAATTCCTTTAAAACTTCAAGGTTACAGAAATTGCAACATAGCCAAGTATTTGGTTGACACAGAATAGTAGAACAGGAAAATGGGATTTCAATGCTGTAATAAATGTCAGGAAGAAGTTTTAAGTTCTGATGTACTTTAAATTCTTTGTCAAGTCACTGTATTATTTTTAGTATACTGGTGCTTAATGTGTTCTTAATGATATATTTCTGAAATAAAGGTTGACCATTCTAGTAGGGTGATGCTAAATACAATAAATTTGATGTAAGCAATTCTTGGAATTGTCTTAACAACAGTCAGGAAGCCTAATGATTCCAGGAAATGGCACACAAGTTCTGTTATTAATATACATTATAATGCAGAATTAATCTATCCAGTGTATAGTGAAAGCTGACATTGTCCTTAATATGGCAGTCCTTCTATCAACTCATTGTTAAATTCTCCAAAAAGCACTTTGCAAATATAGCAGTATTCAAGGTGTCAACCAAAATATCTGTGCCAAGGCAAACTTGCTGTTCCTTGTAAACATCATTAATGGAATCATCTCTTTATTTTCTGTAGGTGCTTCTAATGATGGGAGTCATCTCCACCATCCAATGCACCCACATTTATCTCAAGATCCACTAACTGGACAAACCATACTTTTAGGTCCCATGTCAACACTGGTTCATACAGACCAGATCTGTAAGTAACTGGACTACTTTTCTACATAATATTTAAACTTTACTATATGAGAAAATATGGAATTTGGGAGAATTATATATTATTACCCAGAAATGGCAAAAATTGGGTAGGATTTCCTCTGTAGAACTCTGCTGTGGGAGATTATAATATTCATGTGGCCACTTATTTTCCCTGGGTATGAATTTGCCTCCTTAACTGATGGTGTAAGAACTTCATTTTTTTTTTCCATAGGCTTTGGGAACACAAAAGATCATATAGGTAGTTCCAGCTTTGCATGGTGGTACTCAACTACATAATGACTATATGAGCTAAAATCCTGCAAAGGAATCCTAAAAATCAATAGGAAAGTTATGATTGCTTGTAATCATTAACAATGGCCAAAAAATATGAATGCTTTTCATTATAGAGTATAAATGTATAGGAAAATTTTAAAAAGAATACTGACATTTATTACTTAGTGTACTGCAATGTAAAGCATTAAAAGCAAAGTTTTCAAATATTTTGTAGAAATTTTGTGGAGTAGTTTGAACAGTGTTTGTACTTTCTATTGTAACTATTAGTAGGAAATGAACACCATTTCTGTGCCTGGATGATTTTTACTCATTTGGAAGTTTGAGTCAGTTTCCAATATTTTATTCTTTGTATGTTTAATGTCTTGAAATATCTCTGAGAATTTTTTTTGTGTGAAGAACTTCGGATATTACTTTCTCCAGAGTATCTTTGTCCTTTTCGTCTCATCTAGTTTCTTGATTTATGTGGACAGATTTTTGCCCTATCTATCTATCTATCTATCTATCTATCTATCTATCATCTATCTATCAGTTCTGGGGCTTTGTTTACACCAGGCAAGGGCTCTAGCACTGAGCTACATTCTTCACTTCATTTTTCTTCATTAAGCTCCTAGTTACATTTTTAAAGATTCAAACATCGGCACCATCCATATCACCATGCTTATCTACTTCTTCAATGATTCCATTTATATTCCATATGAATATTACTCCTAGTCTTATCACATCTTACACAGAGCTTTGCTATGCTTTCAACTTTGTTGGCCAGTTCTCTTTCAATGCTCTATTTTTTTAGTAAAATTTTACATAAATTTATCACTAGAAGACAAGTAATCACTAAAAGACAGCCTGTGACCAATCATGCATCGACAGAAAGGTGAGACCTGATCAGTGACTGATCACAGGAACCCATGTATTATTTAGGAAGGTGTTTGTGGACTAAATGAAGTTTGTATTTATGCAGTTACTCACAGTTAATTGTGAGTTATGAAGGGAATTGAAATTTGAAGTGTTGCAAGAGTGGTGCCTTTTAGTTAAGCAGTGGTAACAGGAATTCTTGAACATCAGAAGTATTCAAAATAAGGGCTGCTTTTGAAAACTCTAGAACTCAAAAGACTATATAAATATTAGTAGTTGTTAGTAGCTAAGTTAACTGTATATTATTCCAGCTTTAATACTGATTCTATTTTTCAAACTTACTTTGGTGATAAAAAGTGTATTTGAAAAATTTCTAGAATTAACCAAATAATTATTCCTGAACTTAACCCATATTTAACATTGATTTATTGCCTCGGAATACCAAACCAGGTAAATCACCTGAATTATTGTTCCATAATTATTATGCATACTAGTTCTTGGAAAAGAATAGTTAATACTCATATGATTAGATCAATTTTGCATGTCTATATCTGGTAATCTGAACAACTCTTTTGAAGGTAACAATATGCAATATTACATCCATCGTTAAATTCCTATCATCTTGTTTTGAAAACCTATACTATTGTTTTGGGTTTGCTGTTGTTGTTGTTTGTCTCTTTTGCTTTCTGTTTTTCTTTTCTGTGTCTTTTCTTTTCTCTTAAATAAATTTAAAAAAAAGAAATTTTAATTCACACTTAACAAAAATACAAAAATTAATGGATTGAGGAAGACCAAGTGAAAAGAGTTTGTTTTATATAGAACTTTTAAAACTGTGAAAAAAGGGGCTGGTAATGTAGTTCAGTTGCACAGTGCCTGCTTGGCGAGCACAAGACCCTGGGTTTGATTCCTGGTACCAAAAATAAATAAATAAATAAATAAAAATTAATAAATTAATCCAAAACAAAAAATTAAAAAAAAAAAACCACTGTGGGTTTACAGGGCTACAGTGTGATCAAGCATTCTCTACTCTCTATTAAATATATACAATAATAAATGTGAGTACTAAAATATTTTAAGATTTTTTAAATTACAGAATAGCTCCTAGAATATAGTATAATATGACAAAAATTTGCATTAGGAAGAAATACTATTTTAGACAATGAAGTATTAAGATTACAATGTGTGTCTATTCAATTTTTATATTCAATTATTTTCCATTCAACTATTCAAGCGTGTTCTTTCTATTGAAGGAGAAAGGACAGGCAAGCTCAATTTTGATAGATAACTGTAAAGCAACAAAGATAGCCTATTTTATATGTTTCTGACTACAGCTTGGATTTCCAAACACTTATAAAGTATGTTAAATTTAATTTTTGTGTCATTTAATACATCCAAATTAGTGAACTCCAAGGCAAATATATTTTAATTTTGTGTGCATTTCGATTGCAAACGTTATGATGATTGTATTCTAATTGAAAAAAAGGATACTCTGTTAATCATTTTCTCTAACATTTGAATGTTTTAGAGAATTAAATGTTTATAAATAGTTTCAACTTTTTAAATGCATTTATCTTTTAAAGTTAGTATGAAGAATTTTTGGTTTGATCTAATACTATAGATGGAAATGGGGGAATCTTTCAAAAACATTCCCAAAATACAGTCACACACATTAGCATTGTGTAGGGTTTACTGAGGTAGGCAGGTTTGCTGCTCCTATCAAATGCCATTCTCTGCTTCTTTTCCAGCAACTCCTGAAACACCACTTCCTTCCCCGCCACAAGGCTCTGGACAAGAACAATACAAAATTGCTGCAAACCAAGCTTCAGTCATTTCACACCAGGCCCTTACCAAACAAAAGCAAGTGTGAGACTGTGTTTACTTCTGAACGGCACTGCCTAAATGTGAAAAATTGTCAATCTTGAAATATCTCAGGATAGTACTTTTGACAAACTCTTTCGCCAAGGTTTCTTCATGGTGCTGTTGTAAGCTGGTATCCTATTTTCTTGTTTGTGTACTCATTTTGTTTGTTGTTTCTATGGTGTAAAATTTTCACATGCAACCAATGTATATTTCAGTTTGAGATTGTTTATATAGTGTATTGTTTTTAGTTGTCCCTGCACTGAGCCTGAACCTGTTGAATCTTTTGTACTACTTTCAGAATATTAATTTAAATCTGTAAATAATTGCTTTATTGTGATGCGATGAAGAATTCAATGTTTCTTTTGCCTAAGAACAGTAGATCAGAAATGCCATGTTAACATAAAATGAAACAAGTTTTATTTTTCTATAAATTATAGTCTTGAAGATTGGAAAGCTAAAACAGTGGCTGTAGAATAGAATGCTTTTTTTTTTTTTTTTCTTAAATGAAAAATCACTTATGGGCATTCTGTGGCTAAGAAATATGTCTTTGGTCTACAGTTAAATATGCTTATTTTAAATTCAAAAAATTATAAAAAGCCATTCTAAGAATGATTGGATGTTCCTTGAAATCTAACTGTATTTAAAAGTGTACACTAAAATAAAACATATTTATTTTACTAGTTAGGATACAAGTTAAATTGCAACCAAGAAAACTCTAAAACATGGGTCAACCCAAAGAGACATTTAATTCTCTCTCCTGAAACACTCTAGAAAGTCAACCACTAACTAGAAATAAGCACACTCTCACACTGCGCTCATAGGGAGGTGGAAGGGTGATCTTTTAGTAGAAATCCTGTGCCAGAGAAATCTGTACAGCCCAGGATAGCCATTTCAGGGCGACAAATTAGCCATCTGCCATATGTGTGCCTCATTTAACCCTCACAGCAATTCTTTAAGGGAGGTATTACTATCTCTCTTTTACACGTAATAGAAACCTTCAGTTTGAGAGTTTACAGAGCATTACAAAGTTTATATGTCTAAAGAGTAACCCGCATACAAACCCAGCTCTGGCTGACTTTATTGAGACTATTTGGTGAGTGGAAAGAAACATTTGAATTTCTTACTTATGGTATAGTTTTTAAACATACGCAATCTAGTAATGATTGAATACTATCCATCATGGTACTTGTCATATAGATTACTTTTAAGTGGTAAATTTGAAATTGTGGCAGTATAAGAAAATTTTTTTGTGTGTTTTTAACAGTTTTCTCCCTAAAAATATTTTAAAAATAAAAAATGTCACCAGATAAATTTAGATGAGAACAAAAGCAAATTCAGAATTTCAACAACCTACAAATGTAGTGAATGTCTCATTCTAGTCTGAATTTAATTTATTGCAGCCCTAGCCTACTTGATATCTAAAGGTGGAGTTTATTTTAAAAGAGTAAATCATGGGCTGCATCATAGGGCAAAGCCTCTCTCCCTCTCTTTCTCTCTCTCTACTTGCTATAACAGGGAAAACTGAAAATTGCCTTAGCAATTATCAATGACATTAATAAAAAAAGATATTTCAAGATCTAATATATTGAAATCAATGTGTTATTTCAGGGCTTTTGAAAAATTTCTAGGATTATGATTTTATAATTTTCACTTAACCTACAAATAAAAGTTTATATTAACTAATTTATTGGTTCTTCATGTAGAATAATGGTTTACACAAGAGCTACTGGCAATTTAATAAAAATCAATAATATTCCTTTAAGAGTCGGTATCCTTGTGGTGGTATAAAAATATACCACTGAGTAAAGAATGAAAGAGGAAGGGAGCAACAGAGAGGAAAGAGAAAAAGGAGAGGGAGAGATCAGTGAGAGAAAATTTCTTATTTTTTAGAAATTTATTCTAATGTCCATTTTATTAATGTTTCTGATTTTTATAAATACAAGTATCTTTGTAGATCTGTTTACTTTTTGAGATTGCTTTCTAAAAAGATACTTAAAAATCCTTAGACCAATCAGGCTGCTGTAACAAAATACTGTTAACTGTGAATTTTATAAATAAAAAATTCATTTCACACAGTTCTCAACATTGAGATCCCAAGATCAAGGTATTGGCAGATTCAGGCTTTGGTTCATAGTTGTTTCTAGCAGCGTCCTCACAGATGGAAGGAGCTGGTTGGATCTGTGGAACCTCTCAGAAAGGCACTAATCTCACACATGACCTAAATCACTTCCCAGTGTCCTTACCTCCTAATGTCTTTACATTGGTTTCAATATGCATTTCGAAGAACATAGACCATGTAACAATGCTTTTAAAATGTGAAAACAAAATTTATTTTCTGTGACTCTTTTAATTTATCCAAATACTTACTAAACAAATATTTTAATAAAAATAATTATAAGTGATTATGTTGTGTAACTATGGTCAGGGAATTTGTAATATACTATTTTTATATATTGAACTGCCAACAAAGCTGGACAATGTGGAGTTGATGTTTTCAGCATATTTTCAAAATACAGATAAGTAGAAAGTTGTTGCTTTTATATAACACGTAATTTTTTTCAGGTAATGGAAATGAATAATTTATTGTGAATAACAGTTCATTTTATAAATATAAAACTATTTTTATAAATTTCATTGTTGATTTTTTAAAATGTTAAATTATAGTGAGATTAAAATATTTCTAACTTGTGATACCTTTCTGTTTCACTGAAATTTCTAAATAAAAGCTTTAAAACTAACTGAAATGGGGTGTTTCATTCATGTTAAAAATTGATTTTATAATTTTAGAGGTGTGAATCGTGTCTTTCATATAGTAATTTTATTAAATTGATAAAGAGCCTAAAACTCATCTTTAAAGGGGAGCAAAATTAAAAGCACATCTCCAAACAATCATAGAGTTGGAAACTGATTGATGGGACAGTTCTCACTTGTATAACTTATATGGTTCTGTCATGCAATTTTGGTACCAAAATTTTGCTCTTTCGCTTTGTCACAGTAATTAAAATATATGACTGACTTTGGCTTAAACATTGTTGGTGTAATTCTTTGGTGCAGATATTGTTAACCTACGTTTAATTGTTGGTATACTTTGTTTCTATTTGAAGTTTAATTATAAAATTTCTAAATTATGAGGGCCATTAAAATCTTATTTTATGGATTTCTACGAAGCTTCATTTTTATATTTTTACTTTTATCGAGTAACATGTCACCATTTAAAAAGAAAGATTACATTAAAAGTTTTTAATGAAAATTTGTAGCTCTCCCAGCAACACTCCCATTTCCCTGTGCTGTTTTGCAGTAAGAGTGGTCAAATACTGCAGCTATTTTTAAGTCATTTTTTTCTCCATAGTTTGAAAACATGTTCATATCACAATTTGTATTTAAATTTTAGCCCTTACCTGTTGACTTCTACAGTGAAAGAAGAAGTTTTAGCACGTGTCACTTACATTATTGCAATGTCTTTCTTTTCTTTTCTCTATGTTGCACTGAGCATGGAACTCAGGGCCTTGCACATGTTAGGTAAGTAGTCCACAACTGAGTTATGCCCCTGGCCTAATTAGTAAGTAAATATTTTCATTTAGATTTATAGTTACCATCTGATTTCAAACCATCTTTTAAAATATGAAACAGGTACTTTTAATATCTCAGTGGTGAGTAGAAACAATATATTTTAATAACTTTTTTATTTTTTTCTTGGTACTGGGTATCCAACTTCATTTGTACACACAGCTCCTCTCCATCACTCTCTGAGACCCACTTTCTGTCATATCAGCAATGGCATTAGGTTCTCACAGAAGCATGATCTCTACTGTTAACTGTGCTTGTGAGGAAACTAGATTGCAAGCTCCTTATGAGAATCTAGTGCCAAATTATCTAAGGTGGAGCTGAGTTGGTGATGCTAGTGCTAAGGATTTGCTGCAAATACAGATCTGACTGCATATTGCACTTGACTCATTGCAAACCCACTCCTATCCCCAGTATTTATGGACAAATTTTCTTCAATGAAACTTGTCTAAATAGGTATGGATTACCTTGACCATCCCAATCCCTTATAGGGAAAGTCACTGATCCATAAGAATGCTCACTTGCTACGTGACTCGCTTCCCTATTTGTCCCTGATTTGGTCAATTTTACCTGAACAATTAATCTTACTGGTTGACCATAGTTCTGTCCCACCTCAGGCCCCTTTGCCTTGCGAGTTCCCAGGTTTTCTCCATCTTGGACCCACCTCACCTCATGGTTTCACTCTATAAAAGTCTCTCAAAAAGGCAAAATCTTTGTCAACGCACTTGGGACCCCTTCTGCCTGTCTCTCAGACAGAAGCGTCTTTCTCAATAAATATTCTTGCTCATAAAAAAAAAAACTTGTCTCCAGTGCCAAAAATGGGTACTGCTATTCAAAAGGATATTTAGATCAAATTTCCTATAGGTAGAAATGGTTTTTTGTTCACCGTTGTATAATTACCAGTTAGCATAGTCTTTGGTTTTTAGATGATGTTCAATGAATAGATGTTAAATGAGAAAAGTAACTTCCAACATATCTCATGGATTTTGAATAAAGTGTTACATATTAAAGCATTTAAAATGTTCATATATTTCTACTTTATAAGAACATTGTCAAGTAGATTAAAAGAGCAGTAATATTGTTTGCAAACTCTGTGTCTGTTTGAGACTAAGTCGACCTAGGGAAAAATGAAAAGAACACAAGAGACTCAGCATGGGAAAAAAATGAAAGTCGACACTTCAGATAGTTTTGTGGAAGCAGCGGGCAGATATAAAGAAGTGGAGCAATGTAAAAACATCTAATTCAATATAGATTTGACAACAGTTACATCAGAAAAAAAAATGCACACTTCCTGGGGACTGATGCTGTTTGGGTGAATGGGATATATTGGAGTAGGAGTGAAAATAACAAGAATGGGTCTCTGTCACTATATTTTTCCTTTTCTTCAACAATATGATGATGATAATAAAATATCTCTGGAGGTTGGAATTCTGAGATCAGCATGCCAGCATGATTGAGTTCTGGTAAAGATGGGTTTTCAGAGTTGCACACATCTAACTTCTCATTGTATCCCTGCATTGTGGAAAGAGTGAACATATTCGTTTACTTATTCTTAGTTAATCTAATATATGAAGTGTTTAAATGATAACAAAAATTTATTCCACAGATATAGTTTGTGAATAAATAAAATGAATGATATACACAACCAAAGAACAGGTAGGAGTTAAAAATATTTTGCCATTAGAAGATACTTGCACTTGAGACATGGAACAGCAGGATTTATAGGTATATTTGGATTAGTTGTTGCAAAAATAGTGTAATAATAGATATGCATAAAAACAGAAAATTAATCAAATAAAAAGTTCAAGCGACAGAAAGAAATGGAAGTCAAAACTAAGAGTAAAAATATATAAAGAAATATTGTAGAATACAGTACACATGATAGATATTAATCCGACTACAACAATACCACTTTACTCTTCAAAGGTCTAATACACCAATTAAATTAAAATTTATTAAAGTAGATATAGAAAGAAATTCAATTATATGCTCTTTATAGCAAGTCTACTCCAGATATAAGTCTCACATATGTTGAAAGTAAACGTGAGAGACTTTGTGTTAACACTAAAAATAAAGCAAAGTAGGCTGAGGTTGTAGTGTAGTGTTAGAACATTTGGGTAGCATGCACAAAATCCTGAATTCAAAGTTTAGCACCAAAAATAAATTAAAAATGAATACATTCTCCAGAGAAAGTAATATTATCATTTTATTATCAGCAATAAAATTAAATAATTTACATAATGATGGAAGAATTAAATTTCCAATAAGACATAATAATTCTTGATATATATGCACCTAACAACAGAGCATAAAATATAAGAGGCAAAAACTAATCGTAATGCAAAGAAAAACAGATGAATCCACATTATAAGTGAAGTAATTAAACCTCTTTTATCAAAAGTAGACAGATCTGGCAGGCTGAAAACCAGTAAGGAAACAGTTGAACTAAAAAAAAATCATATATATACATTTTAAGCTCACACTGTACATTCACATGACAACCTCATTCTGGAACATACAACTTATCTGAACCAAATTAAAATAGTGGAATTGTGTTTTGTTTGTTCTCGGACTATGATGAAATCAGATAGAATGATAACTGAAAAATATTAAAATATTAAGGTACATACACTTAGATAAAACAGCAATTTTCTAGCATTTCTTCCAAAAAATAGACATAGAGGAAATATTTTCTACTTCAATTCATCCTTGACTTTGCCCCTACAAGTTCATGTGCTGGAAACTGGGTCCCAAACGTGATGGTACTGAGATGGGCCCTAGCAGAAACTAGTTAGATAAGGGCACTGCCTTTAGAAGGGATTAATGCTGGCCTTGTGGATGCAACTGTGTTTTATGTAGAAGTGGGACTAGGTTTCATGAGGGTGGGGTGTTACAAAGTGAAACAGCTGGGTTGCCCTTGCTGGACTAGAATTGGTGCCATGCTGTTAAGACCCTATGGGCACAAGCATCATAAATCTAAGTCTGGGTGGAAAGTAGAATAAAATATCAAAACTCAGGAATAAATAAAGAAAAAAACTGAACAAACAGAGAAATTCCATGATCAATGATAGAAAGTCAATAGTTTGTCAGTTCTTCCCAACTTTACAGACAAAGTCATTGCAATCTTATCTATATTCAAGTGTGATGATCAAGCTTGAGTGTCTGAACTTGATGGACTTGTGAGCTACCCAGGGTATTGGTGGGAGCACACTTCTGGCTGTGTATGCATGGATCAAAACAGGGTTATTTTGGGCACTACATATGATCTCCTCTAGTCCTCTGGTTCTGTTTCCCAGCTCTTCTTCCCAGTCACCACGAACTATGCAGCTTTCCTCTGTCGTATCCTTCTGCCATGATGGTTTTTCGCTGGAGCCAGTTAAGTTCAGACTGATTACCCTGTAACTGTAAGCCAGATTAAACTTCTCCTCCCTTAATTTGTGTCAAGTATTTTATCTCAATGATAGAAGAGTGAATAATATACTCAGGAAGCTATGTTAAGGATGTAAACAATCTGATTTTAATGTTTCTTTGAAAAGGCAGAATACCCAGAGTTAACACAGTATTTAAGGAAAAGAATACATTTGAAACAGTTGATATTTCCTGACTTCAAGATTTACTTGTTAGTCAAGATAGTGAAAGAATAGAAAATTGGATCCTTAGAACACAATAAACAGTGCAGAAATTGACTCACAGAGATAAAATCAAACAATCTCTGATAAAGAAAAAAGACAATACATGAAAGAAAAAGTTTTTTCTAGCAAATGGGGCTTGAATGACTGGTAAGAACATTAACAAAAATAAATTTCAACATTAATTCCAAGTGGATCATAGACATAATTGCAAAACACAAAATTATAATACTCCAAACATAGTATAAGACAAAATCTAGATCACTTTGTCGAGGTAATGACTTTTGAAATACAATTCCAGTTATTATCCATGAAATAAATGATCAATAAAATAATTAATTTAAACTTATGAGGATTTAAAACCTCTCTGAAAGGTATGTTTATGAAAAGAAAGGACAAGTTACAGACTGTGAGAAATATTTGTAAAAGACAAAAGACTGTTGTCCAAAACCATGCAAAGATTTCTTAAAACTTGACATTAGAAAATAAACAACCTCATTAAAAGTGAGTAAAAGACCCGGACAGACATTTCATTAAATAATATAAAAGTATTAACAAGTAAACAAATGAAAAAAATCTTCTCATCTTGTCTCATTATGGAAAGGCAAAATAAAACAAGGTGATTCTATTAAGCATCCATTAGAATGGCCAGAATTCAAAACAGTGACAGTAACAAATACTGACCAGGATGCTGATCAACAGGAACTCTCATTGGCTGCTGATATGAATTTCAAATGGTCCAGCTACTTCGGAAAAGAATGTGAAAGTACCTTACCCAACTAAGCATGTTCTTACAATATGATTCAGCGAGCATACTCAGTACTTTCTCAAATAAAGTAAAAACTTTCACTTTTATACAAAGACCTGCAGCACACTCATGTTTATGACAGCTTTATTCATAATTACCCAAGTTGGAAGCAGCAAAGATATCCCTTACTGAATGAAAGGATCAACGAAGTTTGGTATATCCAGACAATGGAATATTCAGCGCTAAAAAATAATGAACCACAAGCCACAAAAGACTGCAAGAACCTATAATGTATGCCACTACAACCAGTCTGAAAAGGCTAAATACTACATGTTTTCAGCAACATGACATTCTGGAAAAGATAAAACTGTGGAGATAATAAAAAGTTCAATAATTCCTAGAGTTTATTTGGAAGAGAAGGATGAAAAGCATGAGTACAGAAGATTTTTAGAAGAGTGAAACTATTGTATATGGCACTATAATTATGATACATGCCACACATTTGTGAAAAAAGAATATAGAACAAGAATAAATATCAATGTAAAGTATGGACTTTGAATGAAAATTATCTACCAAGGAAAGTTCATTGATTATAATAAATGTACCACATTTATCATAAATGCACACGTGAATCAAAAGAAAGAAGAATGTGAGAGGATAGAGTGATATGGGAAACCTGTATATTCTGTTGAGTTTTGCTGCAAATATGAAAATAGTTTTAGTTTAGCTCCTATTTTGATACGAGATAAAAAATTTTTAAAAAATGTTTGATAATTGTGGGTTCCACATTAATCCTATTCATGTCCAGAGTGTCTGGCTAATTTTTCTGCCACAATATGTCCATAGCTACCTCAAAACCACACTGAGACAATGCTTTCCTATTCAGTGTCCTATTGCAGTTTGATTTGAGTTATCTATATTTTTATATTTTTATTTTAAATCTAGGTTAAAAGAAAACTGATGAGAATTTGTAAAACTGTGAGTTCCATACATCATCTATTTGGTCATCAACACTACTAATGTTTAAGTTAATAATGAAAATATTAGCTTACTTTTATTTTTAAATGTTATTTAGTCATTTTCCCAAATAAACACTGCTATGAAATACGTGACAACGTAAAAGCTTGACATTAAGGACATCTTCACCTTTCTGGCATCTATTTTTGTGTATGCATTAAGTCTATTGTCAACTGCAATGAGTTTTTAAAGTATATATTTACTTAGAGTATTATGGCAAACAGGAAATATTATTTCAGCATGAAATATTCTTAATATTGACAATGAATTCACTACTTCAAAATAAAAGCAGCAACATCTTGTTGATAAAAAGACTTTCAATGATGTTACTGGGTGTTCAGTTTTGGTTCAATAATCTAATTTGGACTTTGGTCCTAGAAATGTCCATTTGGGAGAAATGAGGGTAATATAATGTTCAACTAACTTAAGATTGTATTTATGATGACAACTATCTAAGATACCTATATTCATCCATACATAGTGATATAAGTAAGTATGCATTTATACTCTTGTATTTATATTATTTTTATAAATATTACTTATAAAACAATATATATGTGGTTGATATATAAGGTTTTATATATAAATATATATATGGTAAACATTTTCATATAACAACATGATTCCAGGATAACAGGAAAAATTTAATGTTTCAATGAATCATACTGTTAATTAAATACTCATATGGATAAAGTAAATCAAGAGTCTCACGTCACCTAAATAAAAACTCAAATTCAAAATGTGAAAAGTAACAAACATTTTTAGTTGACAGAGAAAGAGAAAGAGAAAGAGAAAGAGAAAGAGAAAGAGAAAGAGAAAGAGAAAGAGAAAGAGAAAGAGAAAGAGAAAGAGTTGTCGGCTTGGGTTAAGCGATGCTTACAAATCCTAAATCAAAATAAAATCAAACCTAAATAAAAATGAACCACTATGGAAGAACAACAATTTAAGCTATATTAAAATATTTTTTGCTAAAATGGTGAAAAAGCAAATAATACAGCTGCAAATATTTGTGACTCAAGTATTTGACAAATTATTTATTGCAGATTAAAGAAAAATTTTTCAACAAATAGATTTTAAAGATTTTGAAAATAGAAGGCAACACAAAATACAAAAGACTTGCAGAGTTGCTTCACAAAACATTTTTATAGGGACAACGAAAATGTGAAAAGGGGCTCAACTTTAATTGTCATTAGAAAAATGGAATTTAAAATTACCTTGTAAAAGTAGTGTACATTGACATGAATAGCTAAAATGAAAAGCAACTGAAAACATATTTCCTTGAGGATGTGGATCAAGTGGTAATATTGCATATTATTAATGGACTTATAGAAAAATTACTTTAAAAATTATTTGACAGTATGACTTGTGTTAAATGAACACATATTTTTAACTGAATAATTTAATTTTTAGAGATTACTTGACAGAATGTGTACATGTGTTCTTCAAACAAGCATACAGAAATATTTATAGTAGCACCATCTAGTAATGGCTGCAAATGAATTACTGCCAGATTGTGATACAGATATAGACATAGATACAGATACAGAAATAGAGATAGACTAAAATACATTATAACAAGAAATGAATGAACCATGTATGAAACATTTATTACAAAGCATGGTGTTGATCAAACTAAGTCAGACACAAAGGAATATATACTATACAGAAAGTTCAAAAACAGGCAAAACTCAAATGATTTTACAAGTCAAAATAGTGGTTACAGTGATTAAGATTTGGTTGTCAGTAATATTTTCTTACTCTAGCTTCTATATAAATAACTATATTTCTTTTTATGAAAATTAACCTTTGTGTTTATGAGTCATATATTTCCACATGAAGGTTGAAATTCAATTGAAAACTTTACAATCCAAAAATGAGTGTCTTGAGGGATCAAGTGGGAATGGATTTGCTTTTCCAAATAGAAACTGGCAAACAAATAGAAACTGGTAAACAAATAGAAAACTGGCAAAATACATGCAACTACTCTTTTAGATATTGAAGAATAGGAAGTGCAGAACTTTATTCTCTCAAAAGAAAAATCACTGATGTGAGTCTTATAATAATTCCAGTTTTTTGCCCGAAGGAACTGTTCCACCTTGCACCCTGGATGTAGGGAGGAGAATCTGAGCAGATCAAAGTGAGTCACTGAGTCCAAGTGGCCTAGAGACAGATCACAAAATATAGGATGTCTGAGGGGGCTGAAATTTGCTAATTAGTCTATATTATTTCACCAAACATCTGAGAAAAAATATTTTCATTTTTTTCAGATTAATCCATAAAATTTTCCATCGTGAGCTCTCAAAGTATACTAGCTGACACAATACATAAAAATTATGAATACCAAAGATAATTTTTCAAGCAGCAAATAACATAATTTAACATGGAAAAATAAAATCTACATTAAACTAAAAAGTAATGTGTTTTAAAATGTCTGAAATTTGTGTTTACTTAGGATTTTCTTCTTAGGTTTACAAAGCCCATAGACCAAATAAACATTCCCTTCCCACCACCCATATACAGTAGGCATTACAAAAGCTGGCTTTTTGTTCAGGAGAAAAGATCAGTGTCACCTGTAACACATGAATTAACTGAGCCTTAGAGAAGCCCTATATTAATCTCAGTCATTTTGTTCAGTAATTCCTCAAAAGCAGGGTAGGGATTTTATGGTGAACATGTTTGCTATACTGAAGTTTCTGCAATGGAAAATTTTAGGGAGTTCTATTTCCCCAAGCAAGTTTCCAAGCACTAAACTCTCTTTCAAATAATAAAAGAGGTTAGAGACTAACTTACAGAACAGATTCAATTTTTCAACATGGCATTAATAGAGGCCAAGCAAAGAAACAGATTGCATTGACAAGAAAACAAAAATGGATAATGGATTTAATAGCTTCAGTTCTAATGGAAAAAAAATAACATTCTCCATGAGATTGTCATATTTTTTGAAAATGTGGCTACCATTAATAGTTCATATGTAGACAAAAATAAGTTTATATGTGTCACATAAATCATTAAAAAGTTTTAAGCAAAATCAAGTAAACGAGTATTTTTGTTTCTCTATATATAATTTCTTCTTCATCTATCCTTAGTAATTTTTTCTGTACTTTATCAGTGATAGCAATATTACCACTTTGAATATTAACCTATCTCTTTCAGTTTTTGGCTGCTTATAATAAAACATCAAGAGGAAAAACTGTGAAATTTACTTGGATGTTAGGATAGTTTTCAGTAGACTTTTAGAAATATATATATATATATATATATATATATATATATATATATGAATGATGAAAATTGTTAGAGTCATTGTGTGATTGTTTATCTAACCAAAAGATATTTCAGTTCATAATCTCCTAAATCTTTTCGTTATATAAAATGTCCACTGAAAATAAATCAACCAAAAATTCTTAAAACACAATATTGGTAAATCCACAGCAATGCATGCAAGATCATAATCCAAATTTTTTAGTATAATTTAGGTGATCATAGAAAAAATTTGATCTAAAAATATCTGATTAAAAAATTCCAATGTAAATAGATGAGTAACTATTGCATGTTGAGCATAGTATAAAAAGTAGTGTTGAATTTTTATTTTTTTCAAAAGACAGAAATATTCTGGGTAGCCGGGCATGGTGGCTCACGCCTGTAATCCCAGCACTCGGGAGGCTGAGACAGGTGGATCGTTGTGAGTTCGAGACCAGCCTGGGCTACAAAGTGAGCTCAAGGCCAGACTGAATGGCATAGTGAGACCCTGTCTCAAAAACAGGGCTGGGGATCTAGCTCAGCGGTCTAAGCGCCTGCCCGGCTGGCGCAAGGTCGTGAGTTCAATCTCCTGTGCCGCAAAAAAAAAACAAAAAAAAAAAGAAAAAGAAATATTCTGGGTATTGATCTTAGCACCTGAGAAAGGCATGAGAACTCATAGAGAAAGGACTTAAAAAGAGGTTGATATTTGAAAATGAATTCAGTTTACCAACGTATAAATACTAGTTGTGATTATTCCATAAGACAGGGAGAGGCAATGCCCAATGAGTCAGAGAGAAAGGAGGAGAAGGAGAAAAATATTGAACCTCAATGAAGGGAAAGGAAATCAAAAGAATAATGCTAAAATGATCAATATGAAAAGACAGGTTAGAAATTAAAATTTAACAAAATATTTTCTGCATTTTTTATGCAATATTTGTTGAAATGCTTGAGGAGATATGTATCAATTCTTTAGAATGGTCTATCACCTTGTTTCAATGACCTTGCTACATGTTATTGTTCTTTCAGAAGCAATTAAGTAAGTTAATGTGCATGCCAATGAAAGTAGCTAATTTAAACATAATAAACAGGAAAAAATTAAAAGTGGTCAAGTAAAGACTGGCAGCAAAATACAATTTCTTCAGGACAGAATTAAAGCTCCTGGAAAACAAAAAAAAACAGTGAAGAAAAGAATCGATTCCTGGGAATGAAGAAAGGACTTACAGAGAAACAGGAGAATCTGAAGATATTGCAGAGAAAAGAAGGAAGCAGGGGGGAACACTCACTCTGGCTCCTAGCTAGGAGATCCTGTCTCTGCAAGCACAAGGTTAGCCTTGAGAGTGTTGGCAGCCTTAGGAAAGGGAAAAACAACAGACTAGGTCAGCAGTGCTGCTCTATGAAAAATATACTGTTATTGTAAACTGTAAAATCAGCATGCAACTTCACTCTGAAAGTAACTCATTCTCTGTGGCAGTCTGGAGTTGAACAAGAAATTCAACATAGTGCCTGTCATATCTGTGAGAATTTAATGAGTAGCCATTTTGGGAAGGGGTTAATCACTTAAGACTAAGTTACTCTAAAAATCAGAAGCCATAAAACAACTACACTTCAGGTTTTTTAGGGTCATCTTACCACAGGGTGGGAGACAGTCACAAGAGACAGGAAGAGGACACAGACCCCTAAGAAATTTAAACTCAGGCAGAGAAAGTGGAGAGGGTCTCACCCTGTATGATGAGAGTCCAGGGCAGTCTTCTGTGGTTTTTAGAGAGGGCAGGTCTGAAAATACTGGCACTTAAT
>RJWT010005648.1:0-30565 GCA_004365215.1 Cuniculus paca | reverse complement strand
CTTCTCAACACAAACCATCAAGTCAAGAGGCTGGAGTGAAGTAATGCAAGTCCTGAAAGAAAACAACTTCCAACCCAGACTGATGTACCCTGCAAAACTTTCCTTCAAAATTAATGGAGAAACAAGATACTTCCATGACAAAGAACAACTCAAGGAATTCATGACCACCAAACCAACCCTACAAAGATTACTAAAGGACGTTTTAGAGAGGGAAAAAAAAAGACCACGGTCTCAGGAACAATGTCAGAGGGGGACCATCAAGTGGGGCCAGTCGATTGAATGGAGAGGAAAAATAGGGAGCCAATGGCAGGAAAATAGCATGGCAGAGACAATACAGTGTAAGAGGGCCTCAAGGCACTAATAGAAAGAAAAAGAGGCATAGTGGATCAGGAGACAGGATCCATCAATATGCTCTATGCAAGAAACACATTTAGCTAGAAAGAAAATTCATAGTCTGAAAGTCAAAGGAGAAAGAACAATGCCCTATGTGACAGGGAGCCGGGGTGGGGGAAATAATAGGGGTAGCCTTCCCATTAATTGCAGAATGGATAAGAAAGACATGGGATTCCATGGGGTGGAAACCTACTCAGCTATAAAGGAAGATAATCTCAAGGCTCTTGTGGGTAGATAGAGGCAACTGGTAATAGTGCTCATGGATGTAATGGGCCAGAGTCACAAGGGTGAATTTTGTGCTGTCTCCATAGCATAACAAACTAAAGGTGTTAGTGGGATCCAAAATGCACAATACATATTGGGAAAGTCAAAGGGGAAGAATTATCTAAAAAGGGAAGGAATTGACCACTATTGGTCTATTATCATGATTTGAAATTCAGATTGTATTCATAGTTCTGATTAGTTTCATTTTATTCTGATTTGTTTGATTTTATTATACTTGATGGCATGGACAGCTATTTTAAAGATAACAAAATATATAATTGCAGCAATCAAAGATGTCTACTTATCTTGTTCAGAAACCCTGTTTGGCTTTCATTGTTTGTTTTGATTGATTTTACTCTATTCTGTGTGGTTTGATTGTAATATGTCTGAAGGTATAGGCAACTATTCTGAAGATAACAAATATTAGAGTAGTCAATGCTGTTTCGCTAATGTCTTGAAATTCTATATTGCTTACATTGTTCTGCTTTGTTTGTTTTGTTTTATTTGGTCTTGTTTTGTTTCTACTGTTTTAGTTTGTTGTATTTTGTTTGATTTTACTTATCCCTGATGGTATGGGCAGGTATACTGCAGATAACAAGAACCATTATGGTAGCCTTATTGATTGCTTTGTTTGTTTTTTTTACACTGTTTCAAAGTCATGTTCCATGTTCATTGCTTTGTTTTGATTGACTTTACTCTGTTTTGTTCTGTTTGGTTGTATTCTTTTCAAAATAAAATTAAAAAAATATTATGTTGGCTATCTGAGTTCTTCTTTTCTCCATATAAGCTTAAGAATCCATTTGTCAATATTCACAAAATTTCCTGGGATTTCGATTGGGATTACATTGACTGTATCGGTTAATCTGGAAAGAACTGATATCTTGACAAAAGTGAGTCTTCTTATCTACGAACACAGAATTTCTCTCAATTATTTAATTCTGTAATTTCTTTCATCAGAGTTGTATAGTTTTCCTCATGTATATCTTGCACATATTTTATTAGATTGGTATTTAAATATTTCCCTTTTGGGGATGCAAATGCATATGGTGTGGTGTTTTCAATTTCAAACTCTAGCTGTTAATGCAGGTATGTAGGAAAACAAGTGAAAATATATATTAATTTTATATCCCACAACCTTACTATAATGGCTTATCATTTCTAAGAGACTTTTTTGGCCCTTCTTTTGCATCATGGCATCTGTTGAACAAGTAGTTTTATATCTTCCTTCCAAATCTGTATGCCTTTTATGTCCTTTATTTCTCTTATTGCAGTAGGTAGGACTTCCTGTATAATATTGAAAAGTAGTAGTGAGAGGTGACATTCTTGACTTGTTTCTAGTATTTGTGGAAAAGTTTCTTGCCATTTAATATAATGTTAGCTCTAGAGTTTTGTAGATGATCTGTGCTCAGGTGAAGAAATTCTTCTCTATTCTTATTTTATTGAGTTTTTATCATACATGAGTGTTGGATTTTGTCAAATGCCTTTCTGCGTCATTTATTAAGAACTTGTGAGTTTCTTCCTTATCTCATTGTATCAGTCAAGGTTTACTAGAGAAACAGATATAATACAAGATAGACAACTGTGTAAGAAATTACAAGATTGGCTTACAATGGTCAGCCACAAAGTTGAAGGAGGGAGCGTGCAGAGTGTGTCTGCGCGCTAGAGGTTAAAGGGGGGTCCAGCCCGAGGGCTGGAACTTACTGCAGTGTCCTGTGCAAGTCTGTGTCAGAAGGCTGATGGGTCTATGACGGAACACTGAAGAGTCTATGACAAAGACTGAAGCGTCTGTGATGAAGGCTGAAGAGTCCCAGGCAGAAGCTGAACAGTCTGTGCCAGAAGCCAGGAAATGACATCCAAGCTGAAGGCGAAGACTGAAGCTCCTCCGAAGAAGCAGCCCCCAGTCCCTCCTCCTTTGTCTTTTATTGTATGCAGGCTGCTCCCCTGGGGTGGGTGTAGCACTCACACCATCTGCCTGCCCTCCTCATGCACAGGATGAGGATGTTACAAACTAGGGACCCTGGCCCCCTGCTGAATCACTTAAAGTTCTGACCTTCTCAAATTAACACAGTGAACACTATCCTAGAATGGTAACTGCTTGTTCTCTACACCCCAGGATGTAGAGCTGCTGAGTTTCTTAATTAAGCATCTAGACTTCTCAAGTTGACACAATGTACAAACCATAACACTCACTGATATGATAAATTATATTAATTTATTTTCAAATTGTGAATTAACTTGGCATAACTAGGGTAAATCTGACTTGGTTATCATTTGTTTTTGTTTTTGTTTTTTCTTTTATTGTTAAATGTGACTTGCTAATATTTTGTTGAGAATTTTTGCATCTGCTTTTATTAAAAATATTGGTCTTCTTTTCTATAATGTCTTTGTATCATTTTAGTATTAAGGTCCAGGCTTCATAGAATGCTAGAGAAAATACTTTCTTGGCTTCTGTCTTTTGAGGGAGATTGTACATAATTGGCATCATTTCTAAATATGTGGAAGAATTCAGGAGTAAATCCATCTAGGCCTGGTGCTTTTTGATTTCTTCCTCTCTTTTTAATTAGCCTGTCTTTAATTAATTTTATTGACTTTTTTCCAAGAATCAGCTTTACATTACTTTGATTTTTTGTTTATTGACTATCTGTTTTTAATTTCAGCAATTTCTCCTCTACTGTTTATTGTTGCTTTACTTCTATGTACTATGGATGTATAGTAACTTTTTCTGGTTTTTCAAAGTAAATCTTAGATAGTTAATTTTAAGTCTTCTTTTCCAATATATGCATCCAATACCATAAATTTTCTTTACATAATACATTTGCTGCATCCCACAAATTTTGATATTATGATTTTATTTTTATTTAGTTCAAAATATTTTAAATTTTTCTTGAGAGTTCTTCTTTGACCTGTGTGTTACATAGAAGTATACTGCTTAATGTCCAAGTATTTTGAGTTTTTTGTTATCTTTTGATACTGATTTCTAATAAATTCCACTGTGGTCTGAGAATAGACATTGCATGAATCCTATTCTTTTAAATCTGTTAAGGTGTTTTATGGCCCAGCATGTTGGTGAACATTCTAAGTGAGCTTGAGAATAATGTTTACTTATATTGTTGGATGAAATGGCCTAGAGATGTCTATTAAACTAGTTGATGATATTGTTGAGTTTTAACTGTTCTTACTGACTTTCCACTTGCTGGATATGTCCATTTGTGATAGAAAGTTACTGAAATCTCCAGATATAACAGTAAATTCATCCATTTCTTCTTGCAGTTTAATCAGTTGTTGTCTCAAGTATTTTGATATTCTTGTTGTTATGCTCATGAATGTTGCGTTGTTTTATATTCTTGTAGGATGGATCCCTTGATCAGTATTTAATACCCTTCTTTGTCCCTGGCAGCTTTCCATATTGTGAAGTACGCTGTACCTGAAATTAATATAGCTATTTCTGCTTGTTGGTTTTGGTTTTGTTTTGCTTTTGATGCTAGAGATTGAACCCAGGACGACGCACTTAGCAAGCATGTGCCCCACCACTGAGTTACATCCCCAGCCCTACTCCCACTTCCTGTTACTGTTGGCACAGCATATCTCTCTTCTTACATTTACTTTTATCCAAGTGTTTTTATATTTAAAGTAGATTCCTTGTAGAAAACAACTTAGATTTTTAATCTGACTATGTTTACCTTTTAATAGGTTCATTTAGACATTGCTGTTTAAGGTGAGAATTAATATAACTGAATTGCTGTCTACCATGTTTGCTGTTTTCTATTTTTTACTCTTACTCTTTGTGACTTTTTTCACTTTCCTTTTTTTTAATCTTTTCTGATTTTACTTGAGCATTTGTGTGATTTCATTTTCTTTCCTCCCAGTATGTCAGTTGTACTTCTTTTTTGTCCTATTTTAGCTTTGCCTTAGAATTTGCATACACACATAAAACTAACCAAAATCCACTTTCAAGCAACACTATACCACTTTACAGGTGGTGTGAGTACTTTATAAATGCAAAATAATCCATTTTCTACCCCATCCCTTGTATCATTGCTGTTGTTCACTTTGTATATATATATTTAAGAATTCCTAAATGCATATTTTATTGCTGTTATTATTTTGAACAAACTGTTATCTATTAATTAAGAATAAGAAAAATAAGAATTTTTATTTTACTTTTCCTTATTTCTTCTCCCATATTCCACTTTTCTTTCTGAAGGTCTAAGTTTCTAACCTATATTATTTTCTGTCTCTAAAGAATGTTTTTAGATAAATCTATCTTATTCATTAGAGCCTTTTACATGTATTAGTTATATCCTACTTATTTAAAATTTCTTATATGCTTATTTCAACATCCCTAATATTTCTGAATCGGATGCTTGTTCAGTCTCTTCACACCATGTTTTTAAACTGTTGCTGTGTCTTGTAATCTTTTCCTTGATAGCTGAACTAATACTGTGTACAAGGAACTGTTAGAAAGTACGACTGCTCACAGTAATGTAGCAGTAAAGTATGGGGTAGGGCAAGCATGCTTGAGTCATAATGATTAGTTCTCTGTCTTTTAGTGGGCCTGTGCCTCTGAACTGTGGACATCAGATGTGCTTTTCATGTGAGCACCCTTTATGTTAAAGGGGTCTGGAGTTAGGTATTTCCTTCCTGTACTTGGAAGGATAAAGCTGGCTAGAAGTGGGTATTCCCCTTTCCCTCTGATGTGAGCCTTTCTTGTTGGGCTTTGGTTAATTTCTCTTGAGGGCAGACCTTGTTAAGAACAGGATATTCTGATGTAGTTTAAAATTTCCTTGGTTTCTCTGACAGTAATCAGTTTCCTAATTATTACAGCTTTTTCCTAGACTCTCAGTTCTATTGTCTGTTGACTGATCTGTGTATCTCTATACCAGTATTGCATCATCTTGGTTACTACAGTTTTGCCTAAATTTCCAAATTAGAAATTGAAAATCTTCCAAATTTATTTTTCTCCATTTTTTTTTTCTGTTTTGGCCAATCTGGGTTTCTCGAATTTTCATATGAATTTTAGTTCAATTTATGCAAAGAAGGCTGCTGTTATTCCAGTAGTTTTATTTCATTTTATAAGTAGCTGTAGCATGACCATTAAGAAATGATATTTAAGGGGCTGGGGATCTAGCTCAGCGGTCTAAGCACCTGCCCAGCAAGTGCAAGGTCGTGAGTTCGATCCCTGGTGCCGCAAAAAAAAAAAAAAAAAAAAGATATTTAGATTAATTTCTGGTTTTCTCTTTTCTTTTGAAAAGCCAGTGAGATTCCCACCTTCTCAAGCTGCTCCAAGATTATTTAAATTCTACCATCATTGAAATCTTTCAGTGAATTAAAGAGAGTTCTTTCCTCATATTTGTTGTTATATACCAAGACTAGAAACTGTTTTTCTCATTTGTGATTACCAAATAATAATTTTCCTCAGAAGTTAAGGTCTTGAGACATTTTCTAATGACAGACCAAGTATGTGGTTGTTTGTGTTCTAGAAAAACTAACCCCTAGAACCCATGGGTAGAACAGCAGAGTTTACCTAGAGCCCTATATCTCCAAGAATGTAATTTTAGAATCTCGTTATTTTCAAATTGTGCGAAGATATCTGACATAATTATTATTCTTTTAGCAATAGCATTATTTTCTAAATAATTTGCTTTAGTATTGTTCTTAAATGTCAGTAGTCTACCACATACAGTAATCAGAATATGACATATGACGTCTTTTTACTGCAATAAAAAGAATGAAATAAAATTTCCAGAAATTAGCATAGATTGGAGAGTGCACTGGGGCACTAAGGCACTAAGTAAATATGGGTCGAAGGGGAGAGCAGAGGGAAGGAAGCACCTATATGAATCACTGCTTTTAAAGCCAGGCCCCTACCTTACGGATGATTCTAGTTAATTCCTCAACTCAAAAGGATAAACCCTGCTTTCAGGTTAGATTGTTTTTCAGTGTTTTCAATCTCTTAAAAGATAACTTGAGAGTTTCACATTTTTACAGTGTTTATGTCATGGTTGGTGCCGATGTCCCATTTTCTTCTTGTTTACGAGAAGTTGAAAATCCACAGAATCAATTGAGATGCAGCCAAGAAATGGAGCCCGTAATAACCTGCGATAAAAAGTTTCGTACTCAGTTTTACATTGACTGGTGCAAAATTTCACTGGTGAGTTTCCGTTTAATTTTGATTTTGCAAATGTAATTTGGAGTGGTGTGGTGGAACATAACATTAGACTGAAACCTGAATTGCTTTTAGGAAAAAGCCCCAATTTGCTTTAACTGCAGTGGGCTTCCTTGACTTTACAGATTTGGTTACCTCATCAATAGTGAATTCATTTAGAGACGGTATCTCCACCTTTGTACTCACTCTACCCTGGATTAGTGGCTGGGGCTGGCTTAGCTTGGTAGGTGGTCCACATGAGCCTGTTGGACATGCACAGGCTGTAAAATCAGCACACGGGAGTCCATGTGGTCTGTGCAGAAAGCGTCTTCCAAACATGTAGCCAGTCCCTCGCTTTAAAAGATGAGAATGGAGAACAGTACATCTCAATATAAACCACTACTATTCTGTCATTCAGTGTCCTGCAAGCTTAACTTGTAGAAAAAGATCAAGGGACAAGAACTAATTCCCAGTAAGGTCTTGGTGTCTTATAGAATAAATTCATAAGTATTATGTTTTTTCTACACCACTTTTTAATTTGTATGCTACAAGATAGAGAAAAATGTAAGCGACATTTCACATATATGTAAGATAGATGTGTATAATATTTTTAGATGTTTACATTTAATATTCTAAATACATATCCCTGTATATATTTTAATACCAATATCTAAAAAATAGGACAATTGTTTTAATTCTGTAGTGACCTTCAGATTAAACTTCAGTCAACTTTTCTGTGATTGGTGGTGAGTGAATTAGATCTAAGTTTAAGGTTGACATTTGAACAAAGTGATTGACACTTAAACACAACTATCACTTCACGTCTCCAAGCCAACTGCAGGCGGCTTTCCAGGATCCAGCTTTGTCCAGGATCCAGGACACTTTGCATCTCGGTGGCTTTGTGCTTTGGACTCTTCTCTTGTCCTTTGCATCTTTGAAAAACAGTGTCCTCTCTTTATCTTTTGAAATCAAGTAAAATTATTCTGTTGTACTGCATGTGCCCTGGAATTGGATGTACAAAGCTCACAATTCCTGTTATGGTGCTAATCATACAAGGGCATGGAAGAGCAGCAATGATCATAGTTTAAGTAGACTCCTCTGTTTAGTTGGCTCAGAGTCAGGAGGTGGCAGGGCTGACCTCCACCGCTTCATTTGTGCCCGTAGTATAGCAGGCATTTATGTTTGAGAATACTATCTCATTTCTAGAAGTTTAAAAATGACTTACACTTTGAAGATTTTAGTTTTTGTGGTGAGGCTTTATCAGTTTTGTGGTGAGGCTGGGTATTTTCATTTTTTGAAATTTTACATGTACTGATTTTTATGCTACAACCTATGACAAAAGATAAGGGGGGCTTAGAGTGGCATAATAAATATAATAAGTAAAATATTAAACATGGAAAAAGTGGTACCTAAACCCTACTAAAAAAAATGTGTAAGATCATTAAACCTTCTAGTGTTCAGCATGAAAAAAGAAATTTCATCAGTTATTCAGTTCTAAAAAAGACACAGACTATCAATTTCTTGGCAGAAAAGTCAAAGTTTGACTGGCATTGAATAACACAATCCTTCGAGTGGTGTTTTCTGGGAGGTGATATTGAGTAATGCCACACATAATACTTTCTGGCGCACTTTTGGTGGCAAATGTGACAAATTTTGTATGACAACACATCTCACAAATTTATGCCACAAATGTAACAAATTTCACATGATGTCATTTTTAGTGTCCTTTCATTAAAAACCTTACTAGCTAAATGTAACTTGTGAAAGCAGTTCAATTTTGGTTTTGCTTTTTGGAGACAGGGTCTCATTGTGCAGTTCAGGGTAGACTCAAACTCACTATGTAGCCTTGGCTGGCCCTGAACTCATGCAGTCTCCCAGCCTTAACTCTCAAATGCTGGGGTTACAGGCATGTGCAACCATGCAGTAAAAGCAACTCAGTTAACTTGAAAGTAAACTGATATAGTACAAGCGTGCATTTTTTATCATATGATCGAATTCAGCAGAAGTATAGCGTTGAATAGGTTCCATGTTCCATCAGCTGTCTTTTCTAAATATCACTTCTGTCCATTGCATGGCAGGAAGATGAGCAGTACGTTTTGAAATTGTCTCTTTTTTTATTTCGTTTTTCACTTTCACTAATTTTGGAAACCATATCTGCATGCCTGTTTATCAGGCCTTCAATGGCTTGTTAACATCACACTGGAGGTTTTTCCCTGGGAGACAAGAAATTTGCATAGCAATATGGAAGACTTCCTGTTTTTGGAAGAAGAACACAAAAACACTACATATGTATTTATATTATGTGTGTCTACATGTATACGTGTGTAAATTATCTATAGTGTAGAGAGAACAGCAAAAATAGCCAAAGACAGAGTCAGCCTTTTTACTTTCCGTTCATTGCCTTTTCCTAGCTCCAATAATTAACTGCAAATTTAAAGTGATAAAGCAGTTGGAAAAGATGGACTTCTAAGAGAATTTGTCAAAGAATGTTTTGTTGTATACAGATCTTAAAATCTCATCATGTTTGCAGCTATGAATTTACTATGTAACTGTCTTCTCTTGTATCAGGTTGATAAAACAAAGCAAGTGTCCACCTATCAGGAAGTGATCCGCGGAGAGGGAATTTTACCTGATGGTGGAGAGTACAAACCCCCTTCCGAATCTTTGAAAAGCAGAGACTATTACACGGATTTCCTAATTACACTGGCTGTGCCCTCGGCGGTAGCACTGGTCCTCTTTCTGATACTTGCTTATATCATGTGCTGCCGACGAGAAGGAGTGTGAGTACTTTCAAACACTAATAAAGAATTAGAGAGCTTGCTAAGATAGCAACACCGAGGATTCCATTAAAAGCAG
This sequence comes from Cuniculus paca, assembly GCA_004365215.1. NCBI lineage: Eukaryota > Metazoa > Chordata > Mammalia > Rodentia > Cuniculidae > Cuniculus > Cuniculus paca. The sequence continues at coordinate 20,907 of RJWT010005648.1, read as the reverse complement.
AGTTTCATTTAGTTCATAAAACACTCCATAAATGAATTGAAATTGTGTTCAAGTCCAACTGTAGTACTTTATTCCTTTAAAATGAATTAAAATAGTTTTGAATCTAGTAAATCAAATTAGGGACCATAATTACTTTATTCAAATATTATTAAAGCTAGATGTAAATTCGTGCGGGAAAAACAGTCCCAGGAATAATTGAGGCTAGATACTTTGGTTGCACAAGCAATCTTGTGTGAGCAGAGACTGTGGAATCTATTGACATGGTAATTGCACTTTAAATAAATAAATTGTTCTAGTCAGTTTTATCAGAAGTGATGGTCAGAATTCTTCTTGAAATCATTCTGCTGTCAAACAGGGTGTCACAATCTAAATGCTTGAAATATATTTAAAAAAAAACTTAGGAGTAAATTAATGAAAATAAGGTATAATTTGAGTAATGAGTCTTCACTTCATGAATAGTTAGTACTTTGAGGACATCTATGTCAATTAAGGTAATCTCCTGAGATTATCTGGAAGTCGGGGTAACAAAGCAAAGGCTAAAAAATTAATAAAGCAGCAAGTAACAAATTCTTCCATTTTTACATGTAGCCTGATTTCATTATGTCATGAAATTTATTTTAATCAAGAGCTTGATTCTTAATCTCCATTTTTTTCCATTTTTTCGTGCATTCTCATCAGTATTCCATTGCTGTACGTGTACTCATCCAAGTAATATCATCACCCTGGCGGCAGATGCTGCCTGGTTGTGTTTAAAAGTAACAGCATCCGCGTTTCCACATCATGCAGTGTCCCATGAGCATACAGTCTTAATGTTCCAAATATCAATGCTATTATTTAATTCATAAATTTTGTTTTGTTTCTAGGGAAAAGAGAAACATGCAAACACCAGAGTAAGTGTCTTCTTTCCTGTTACTTATCATTTTTCCACTTCTCAGTTGCCCATCACGCTCCTTACATGTTTGTCATGCTTTTTGTCATTCATCATCTTTCATAATTTATTTCATAAATGTGAAAGCTGCTTTCTAAATAGAGACATGTAGGAGGGGTAGAGCCTAAAACTAAAAAGAGTTTGAAAATTAAGTATACCTAGATAGAAATTAAGCCTAAAATATTTCAGGTTCAGAATATTAACTTGCCATTTGTATTATGTGATTTCCCAATCTGCATTTCTATAAACCAGAGAACAGATGAAAAGAGCTTTCATGCCAGTTTTCCTGAATCTACAGTAATAACCTACCATTAAATGAAACTTCTGTGAGTATTTATAAATATGCCCCATCAAAAGCAACAATATAAAACTATGATTTATCTTAATAGTAGAAAATAAATAGAAAACTAATTTGTTCCTTAGGGCTGTAATATTGAGACAATGCTTCATAGCTTAGTTTAATTTAAGACTTATGTACTGTCAAACCAGTTTTGAATTTTCAGTTCTGCTGTGTTAAAAGAATGGGAGACTGGTCTCTTCCTGAGATAGTTTGTAGAATGCCCAAAGTGCAATAATGTCTTATGATTTAAAAAAAAAATTTACATTTTTTTCAAATTGATGACCCATCAGGCTAATCCATGATTTTAAGTGTACGTTGTTTATTTTTTTCTTTTGGTGTAGCATTCAACTAGTCCATCACAGTGCTATTCAGAAATCTACCAAGGAGCTTCGAGATATGTCCAAGAATAGAGAGATAGCATGGCCCCTATCAACGCTTCCTGTGTTCCACCCAGTGACTGGGGAAATCATTCCCCCTCTCCACGCAGACTCCTACGACGGTACTAGCATGCCACTGATGCAAACACAGCAGTAAGTATCTCCACGTAGTCCTGATTAGCAGTGTGCATGCGTAATTTTATTCATGCCTATAAAGACGAAGCTTTTGGTTGTTGTTACTTTTGTTTGTATATTTATAATTAGAAGAGAAAATACCATTAGGTAATTGCTAATGTAACTCCTTACTCCACTGTCCTGAAATAAATACAGTAGAATTACTGTTGGGAAATTTTTTTTTTTTTGGTTCACTAATCCAAACAATTCCACATTTGCCTTAATATCTAAGAAAGTGACACAGATAATAAACCATCCCATATGTTTGCTTAAGGATGAGCTAATGGTGAAAAGAAAAACATACACAAGAGCGTGACAAATATAACTTTTTGGAGATGTTAGAATTACTTGGTTTTGTTCATCTTTTTTAGTTATCACAGATCTGTGTAATAAAATTTTTTTCAAGATAGAAGGTTTTTAGTTTTTTGTGTGATCTGCTTGTATATCAAAATGAGCAGTTCCAATTTGGGCTACAAACATGTATTTTATTGGTGCAATCTTCCCTAATGCTGGAAGACCATAGTCAGAAGGCCTGGAGGAGGACTTTGTAAGGGTTAGGGATAGAACAGGAGATTGAGGAGCCTTATATGCTTAGAAGCTAAATTGTGATACATGAAATAGTGGATAAAACTGTCATTTGCTTTTTTTCTTTTTCTTTTTTTTGCGGCACCAGGGATCGAACTCACGACCTTGCACTTGCAAGGCAGGCGCTTAGTCCACTGAGCTAAATCCCCGGCCCTTGTCATTTGCTTTTAAGAACATGAATCTTACTTGTTTTGTCAGAGTTAAAAGTCTTAAAGTTACTTTTGAGGTCCTTCTCATTTTCAAAGTAAATGAAAGAGCTATGCAGAAAAATTTCTCTCTTTCTCTCTCTCTCTCTCTCTCTCTCTCTCTCTCTCTCCAGACACATGCACACACCTTAGAATGTGATAGAAAAGTAAATGCTGATTAAAACTTTTATCTGCAGGGGCTATGAGTATAGCTTCTTGGTAGAATACTTACATATGCAGGGCCCAGGGTTCAGTCAACAGCACAACAGAAAACAAAATTGAGAAACATGCTGCAAACAAACCTTTTCCCACTGAGAATCTTATTTTATTCTTAGGTAAAATGTACGTGGTAATTTGAAAATTAAACAATAACTGAAATGAGTAGTATAGGCAATCAGCTTAGAAAAATTTGCTCAAAATACTTAGGAATCCAAAAATATTATAAATATTCTCCTAAAGTACTCTAACATCATTTTCTTAGGATTGTGTAGGCCAGGGATGTGCTTGTATGTGTGTGTGTAATTCATTCAGAACCTTTCAGTAGTAAAGGGAAATTATATATGTTTAAAATTTAGATTGGGAAATATTACATCAGAGAGAAAGTTCACAGTTAGTTGCAGTGAATGGAAAACATGGATTTCTATACTTTCTCATGGTCAGTGGCCCAACTGTTGCGAGTCATCATAATACCCAGTTTACTTAGAAGTAGATATTGATGAGAAACATCAGTGAAATTTGAGGAATATTATAATAACACACAATTTAGCAATATTTCCTACCTTTTTGAGATGAAAATAGTGAGCGACCCTTTCATTTACCTTCAAAATGAAAAGAATTTTTACTTTAAGACTAGCTTGTATTGTTCAGTGTACCATTGAAATGTTTACAGGTATGCTTCAAAAATGAAGTAGTCAAATATACTTGGAAGCCAGGTTTTCTTTGTTATGCTTCTTAAGTTACAAGACTTCTTTGGAACATCTTGCGTGTTGATGTATTCTGTGAATCCTTGGGAAAAGGTCAGAATAGCTAACTTTTCAGAGAACAATTTGGAAAATGCTTCTATTGACAAAATAACAATGCTATAAAGTAAGAATACAAAGATGTTATAATGAGTTGGAGGACTTGAATGTGTTTATCAGTAAAAGTTGCTGGTGAAGTTTAAGGGAGGAAAAAAAGGCTGTGTCATTGTTTAAAATAACTCTTTCTAACCACATATATTGAGAATAAGAATAGCTCCTGAAAAATTGTTTTGATTCCCTGTGGTTAGTATTCTGCAGTGTTGCTAATATACAAACAAAATAAAATTTTCTGTCTAGTTTACAACCAAATGCATCTTTCTGGTCCTTCCATAACCCCATCAAAATTGTCATTATGTTGATCAGACCTATTTGCAGTTATTATAGTGAACTTGCAACAATTTCAACTTATATGTATTTTTAAGCCCAGAAAACCTTCCTATTATTCTGATTCCTGCTAATGGAGAAGCTCCATTAGCTGGCACTTCTATATAAATAGGGTACATAGATAATTGATGATGTTCACAGTGATTGTTCGAAGGCACTGCAAGATCATCAAGTGCGTCTGACTCATCAGAGGAAAATTAAATTACATTTGGTGTCGTTTCAGTGTTGAGTGTATATTATCTTTCCTTTATTCTCAGAAATGGATAATATGTGCACGGTCTCTATGGTAACTACCTATAAGCCAGAATATGTGATTAACCTCATTTTCCAGCCTTGCCAGATAATAGGGAATTTATTGTATCAGGTTCATCATAGCTGTCCTTTACACAGATTCAACTTTTACACTTTAACTGAAAAACATAGTTTTTTTTAAAGTTTTATTTCAACTCTAAATAGGCACATACAAATATTTTGGTCTTTTGGATAGAACTGAACTTTCAAGTTTAAAGTGAGATATTATATTCGATGAGCCATTACGGTACTTTATTATTGGGTATATACTTCAGTAATGCTGCTTTGTACTACTAGTTCACCCTCCCTAAGGGGTATGCATTTCATCTTCACATAGTCATACTACATGTACGTTCATAAATAATTGCCCAGCTATTCTTCAGACATAGTGTCAGAAACATTTGAGCATAAGAATGTAGTTAAACATTTATGTGGGCTTCTAAATAAGACTCATGAAGGTTTAAAACTTTGCTTCAAAGCTGCCTAGACGTTAGTTTGGTCTTTTAAACAAGTCGATCCACCTCAGAGGTTTAGAGGACTTTCAACCACTCTTATAATGAGGGACTGCCACTGTTTTCAGTTACACTATTTTCTTTTTGGTAGATTGTTTCACAGAGCTCCAGACTGGCACCATAAATTATCCAACAAACAAAAGTTTAATCTTTTGTAGGTAATAAATTTGAGACCTTATAAGAGACAAAGCTAAATTAGATTAGCACTGAGATAAGATTATTTACCTATACTGATACTTTCTCAGAGATCGATAGGGTGGTCATTGACCATAGATTCTTCTCTGATCCACTGTATGCACAAAATAAATACAGAAGTAGTAGAAAGAGAAACCAGGGTAGAACTGGGAGGCAGAACCCTTACTCCAAAAGGAATGGCTTCCTTTTTTTGTACAGGGTTCATTTTGCTTTTCAAATCATGGACAGTATAAACAGGCTATTAAATTAGCATGTAATCTAGAAACATAAGCTCAGCATAATTCGATCTTTGCTAATGTATTCTTTAACAGGTATTTTTAAATTGTGGGATGATTTTAGAGGTACAGGAAATTTGCAAAGATAATGTGGAGAGTTCTCAGATACTATTGACCAGTTCTTCCTATCGACACCTTACAGTACCGTAGTGCATACATGGTCGACCAGTGTTGATCGTTACCATTGCCTTCATTCAGACTCTTTTTTCTTTTGAAGATTTCACTAGTTTTTGTACAACTGTTATTTTTCTGTTCCAAGATCCTGTCTAGGACATAGTCATCATCATGTGTCCTTAGTTTCCTCTGGTTTGAACAGTTCTTAGACTTTCCTTGCATCCCATGACCTGGATAGCTTTGAGAAGCTATATAGACAGGCATTCTATAGAATGCCACCCATTGCCTTCCCTAGTCAGTCTTTCTCCTCTGTACTTAGTTCTGTCTTTGTAGCTCAGTGAATAAATATTAACATTGATAGTAGGAAGAATTTTTTCTTCTCTATAGGCAATTCCTTTATGGCAGTTCATTTCCATAAATCACGTTTTAGTGTATTCTTAAATGTCAATGACCTTTTCCCAAAGAATCATTGTTGTGGTTGAGGTTTATATTTGTGATCCAAGACTTAACATCAAAAGCCCATCACAGATTTGGTAGGTAGACCTCAAAGGTAAGCCTTTGTACCTATCTAAATGGAAAACATTCAAGTCATAGAATTTTAAGTACTAAAGTTGAGAATCTAATGTAGTTGTTCCCAAATTGCATTCCACATCAATGCCCAGAGCAGATCTTAAGGTGCGGAATGTGGCGATTTGGAGGATGGTAGAATACGTCATAGGAGAACAGCCACCACAACAAAAACAAAAAGAGTTGAGAATCCCTGATTTGAAGGATTTAACATTTTAAGATGGGGATATCTAGCAAATCCAGTATTTCTGATGGGGACTACACTTTTCCACACCTCTATAAACTTCCTAAAGAAAATGTAGAGGAGAAATTAGTGCTAATAAGAAAGCAATACATCAATGCTAAACATTGGAAAGTGAAAAATCACTTGGAAAGTGTAATCAGTTTGTAATTTTATGCTTTGGGAAAAGACATTGACAAGAAGATCCAGAATATTCAGTTTTCTAAAAAATCAACGCATCTTTAAATTTGTGAGGAATTATGTTGCCTTTTAGGAAGGAATTCTACCTCATAATTCTTTTCTTATAACAACAGAGACATGGGTTGATTTTTTGTGAGTAGTAAGGATTGTTATAGAAGACCCTTAGGTAGTGAATAATGCGGGAAAGTGACCCACACATTTTCCATGAAGATTTTAATTGGCTATTCAAAATTCTTCCTTATTCATTATACTAAACATAATACCTAATCCAGGATAATTGGGTGTCCTTATAACAGGAGGTAGGTTGTACTTAATCTTTTGCGAATTAATAAGTACAAAAGTAGAATTAAGTATTCTAATTAAGGATAATAACTAATCATTTTAACTTTTATTTAAGTATTTTTCCTTTGTCTTCCCTTTGGTAATAATGAGAACCAACTGGAAGGTAAAATTCCATAAATAAGAAATTAAGGTTTAATAAAAGTATCAGTTTGAAGAGGCTGTTTTGGGGGACCAAGGTAGTGGCTCCCTGTTGATAAGAACTGTCAAGCAGCCAAGGTTCTTTCAGAACCATTGTCTTTTAAAATTTATTTTTAATACAGTGAGTGTATACTCAAAGTGATGGGTACAATATTGCATTATGGATTTTGGTTCTGTAAGTTTAACTGCTTTGATTTAAAACTGTGGTAGATTAACCGTGGCTTTATACAATCCGAGGGAAAATGCCTTCTTTCTCTTTTTATAGCATGTAGAATACTACGTTGATTATAGTTAAAATTCAGGTTTCAAAATTTGAAATTACAGTGTTTCCAATTTTTTGTGACCTTCTGTCTGTCTGTCCTCCTTTCCTTCCAGCAGATAATGACCTGATTCCTCAGCAAAAGTAATTGTAGGCCAGAGCTGAGCATGTTAGTACAAACCTATAATCCCAGCTACTTGGAGACTGAGGCAAGAAGATGACAAGTTTAGAGCCAACCCGGGTGTGGATAGAGAAACCCCCTCTCAAAATAAAAATTTTCACAGGGCTGGGAATGTAGCTTAGCGGGAGAGTTCTTGCCTAGCATATATGAGTCCTTGGGTTCAAAAACAAAATAGTTAAATGTCCAAATCATCATTTTTTAGAGAAAAAATTGTGACTCGATTTTACTGTAAAAATGGGAAATTCTCAAATTATATAACTGTTTCTTTTTGTTAAATGTCTCCATCCTATGTTCAAAGAGAAATTTTTTGTATTCCACATAACTAATATCATTTTCCTTCAACTCTGGCATAGATTCTGTGGCTTTATGCAAATCAGTTTGCTTTCAAATCTTCAAGCAAGTAGCAATGTAATCAGGTGGTAATCATCCACCTTACCCATAGAATTACTCTACAGGGTATCCAAGAATGTCAAATTACCTTGAAAGAGTTTTACAAATAACAAATAACAAATAATTGTACACTCCCCCATAATCACTTATTTCTTAATTTGCAAGTTATTACCTTTGCTTTCTCAAAGAATGAGGTTTGTGCAGTGACTAATTTATACAAAATGTTCTATTTAAATGCATATAATTAATGGCAATAAAATCAGAAAATAATTATTGCTAGTAATTCAGGAAATTACAGTTTTCTTAACTTTCTATGTAATGCCACAGTTTACACATTATAACCTTTGTTAGTCCATTAATAACTTAATTATAATAAGTACTTTCATGACTTGATAATGGTCCTTTTCTGGGGGGATTATAGTCTTTATTTGAAGTCAACCCCCTACTCTCTTCCTGAATTTTCTGCATCTTAACTCTAGTAGACCTCATCATAGTCACCTTTCTAGTGTTCAGGTAGTAGGGCTCTTATGAGGAAACATCCATTCGCTCTTGAGTAGAATATATAAGTTCAAATATGTCCATCATAGATACACTATATTCTAACGTTTACTGGCTCACAGATAGCCACAAGTATGGGCACGAAAATAGTTTTGTGTACACACCTTGAAGACTTGAGGGAAGTAGAATCTCATTTTTTTTTTTGGTTGAGCATTCCTTTGTATACATAAGCCTGTTTCATACTACTCTTCTAAAATTTCAGGTGAAATCAAAAGGAATCTGTGTGTATTGTTCAAATGTAGCCAACCACATGTGTACTGAAGGTACTTTAAAGGTACTTTAAAGTCACCAAATCATTGTAATACACACAATTACTTTCTTGTATGTTTTTCTAAATGTCTTACTAGCACTTTCTCAAGCAACCATCTCTCATCAGCTAACCGAGCCCAGTGTGATTTCAAAACTCTAGCAATGTAGTGGAAGAGGTAAAAAAACAGAGGCTAGAGAAGAATTCACAGGACATGGGTTGACTTTGATCAGTGGTTTTCAACCAATATTCCACAGAAGGATACGTTGGAAGGACGGAGAGGGGATCCCAACCATCTTGTCCAAATGCTGGTCTTGAATGTGGGGTAGTCTTGGCTTAGGGCTTTTGAGAAACCTATGCCTTTGTTTTACCAACTGTTGCTTATGTGAGAACACTGACACTGTGTGTTTTCTTTGTCTTACTCATTTTTTTGGGGGTCAAAACATGATTTAATCTGTTAATAGACTCAATAGAACCAGAGAGGGTAGAGAATGAGGATGTGGTTTTGTGTGGTGTGTGTGGATATGTAGAATGAGTGCCATGTTTGCTTAGAATGCAGAATGGACTGAATAAGTTGTACCTGAGTAATTAAAATAAAACACACCTTCCATCCACCCCAAAATGCTCATGTGATTGTATTTTGACTTTTGTAGTAAAAGTGTTTGCTTTTTCATTTTTAAATCTAGAGCTTATTTTCTCCATGTGCTTTAAAATTTATCTTTTTACTTTTGTGAACAAAACCAATATAAATACATTGTGTGAAATACTCAAAGGACAAATCAAAAGAAATACAGTACTCCCTTAGACCACATGACACTAAGTATGGTTAATACATAATAGCAAAAATGAATGTGATCATTGGGATAAATTATTAATTTCCTTAAATTGAATTAGAATCAATTTTTTATGAAAAATAGACTGTGTATCAATAGACTGTGTATCATTATCTTCGAAGTAGTTCCTCTGAGTACAAGACATAGAAAGATTCTCTCTTACAAAGAATAAACAGATAAGCACAAGACTGTCTTTTCAATGAACTAAGTGAAACTAGTAGTATAAATGAAATAAATTAGCATAGATATTAAAATGTTTTTGAAACAGTAGAATAGGTAACATGGTGAATTATATGAACTTCTCCCTACTTTCTGTGTATCAATCATAGATGTATCATATTAATATATTTTTTATATATTTCAGTATCTCATATAAGGGTTGATTTGGTTGTTTCTTTAGCAGTATATTTAAAATAGAACTGATTTTTTTAAATAAAAGAATCATTCAGACACATTAACTAGAGATTGAGTATAAATAATATTTGAGTAGCTTGCACTGTTTCTCACTTTAGACCATTGTATCTGGAACATAATCCTTGCCTGGCAGTCATGATTCAAATCAATGATTTTCAGAGTGCAACAATGCTTGCTTCTTGGAAGTTTTTTAAACGTGCCTCAGGGGCCAGCATGTGGGGCATAGGAAACAAAGCAGGCAGGATTCCTTGGTCCCTTGTTTCAAACCAGAGAACCCACACATTTCTCCCTTTTGTAGATCAGAGTTATGCTGAGGATTCCAATTAAAAGGAATTTCACTCCTAATGAAAAACTAAAACTTTGAAATCCCTGGCTTGCACCAAAACTTACTTTGCAGCAAAGGACTAATTCCCAGGGTTTCTTCCACACAGAACCTAAATTGTCCATTTTTATCAAGTAATAAGATTCTATGTATGTAGGTTTACACATATAACTATATGTATGTATATATGTGCAAGTTAACTATACTATTAATCTGTGTTCATCAAAAAGAACAATTTGTGCTGTCATTGTTTGATTGATCATTTTTTATGCCTAGATCTTGTAACCTCAACAACTACTTCTAAGATAGCAATATGGAATGTATTAACTAGTATTGATTTCTTTTTTTTTTTTTTTGGCGGCACCGAGGATTGATCTCACGACCTGGCACTTGCCAGGCAGGAGCTTAGGCCACTGAGCTAGATCCCCGGCCTTCACTAGTGTTGATTTCTTACTGTTATTTTGTTTTGTTTTGAAATTCTGTATTATTTCTACCCTTTTTTCTATTTTGCTTTAAAAAAAATCATAATTTGATGCACTAAACGGATACTTTTGCATGTTAAAGAATAACCTGTATTTTGTGAGTCTTTCTAAGTACCTTCACTTTTGTGCATATTCATTCAAAAAATATCATATGCTTCCTGTTGGAGATAGTGAAAGAAGTGGAAAGTTCATACTAATATGTCACTTTGGGGTAACTAAATATGTGCAGAGAAATACAATAACGATCAGCTTGCACAGTATGAATGCATGCTAGGGGTAATGACTGTGAAAGCTTAGAAGAGGTGATTCTTGAGATGTTATTTTTTAATAAAAGGTAATATATTAAAGTTTTAGTAACATCCTTTATGGGAACTATTCAGTCATAAGAGTATTCTGTGTCTGCTGTAACAAATCATGTGTTGAGTTTGCAAGGATAAAGCTGTACTGGTTAGATGCAGGCCGTGGTAGTAGCTGTGAAGGTTGGTGGTAGTTCTTTAAGCCTGTGGGGGACTCCACGTAGGAACCAGACAAAGTAATAGCTGCCTGGTCCACACTAAGAACCTCAAACTTACTTTACAGATAGCTGGAAGGAAGTGTTGAAATGCGTTGAGTGACATAATCAGATTTGTGTCTTAGAAGATCATTCTGACAGCAGCACACAGAGTGGCTTCTAAGGGAGTAACAATGTCAATGAGGAAATAAATCAGACTGTTGTAAGGATGCAGGTGAGAAATGAGGATAACTTCAACCAAGCTGGCAATGGAAATAGGGAAGAAGGGGAGAGATTCAATAGGGATTGAGGAGAAATGGTCTCAATTCCCAATTGATTGACTGTGGGTATTGAAAGAGACAGAGAATCAAGGATGATTTCTGCATTTTGATGAGTGCAGTTGGGTAGGTGGCCATTTCCCAGCATGATGAGAAAGGAACACAGGTTTAGAGTGAAAGGTGGTAATGTGCTTTAAAAGGCTTTTGTGACATGATGAGTAATAAAGTCTAGGCTTACCTATATGCTGTGGTCCTAGATCTGAAAGTATAACAGTTAAACATGGTTTCTGGAATCACTGTGTCCACGTCTTTATCATATGCTTCCTAGCTATGTGGCTTTGAATCTTCGAGGCTATTCGTCACTTGTAAAATGGGAAAAATAATAATCCCTACCTCCTTGGCTTGTTATGAAGTAGTGTAGAATATAGCATGTAACGAGAATTTCATAAATACTAGCAAATATGGTTATCTTCCTCAGACCTCAGTCTCCTCATCCATAAACTCACAAAGGAGTGGAGGAGTTGTGCTGGGTTGTATGATCTGAGGTCCTGTCTTGCTGCACAGATTTTCATTCTAAGTCTACTTTCTATTTACATTTACATAAACACAGTTTTGCTCAACCATGTCAATCATTTCTAGGAACTTGCCGCATCAAACCCAGATTCCCCAACAGCAGAGTACAGGTGAGTACTAAAAATACTAATGTGATGTTTATGCTTGGTGTTTACGGATGATGCTAATGGAGTAAAAGACAACTATAGCCCTGTATAATTTATGAAGAAGGTTTAACTTCACTGAGTAAGGCAAAACAGTTGTGTCATTCCTTAATCAGACTTAAAAACCTCAGAATAATAGCTTAGATTATCGCATAGATTGGCATCAGAATGATAAACACAGAGCAAATGATCTTAGAGCAAAAGCATCCACGTAGGTCTTGTCTAATTAAGGAAGACTGAATAAAACCCCCGTCCTTCAGCAGAGCTCCCTATTCTTCCCCTTGGTTTGAAAGATTTTTAGCTTGGATGCATCCAGGATTTGTCTCAGTAAGTGAGCAGCTTGAAACTGACTCTTACAAAAGGAAGCCATTGTGACTAATCATTGGGCCTTCAGGGGGCTAAATGAGAAGTGGCTGGCCTGGTTTTAAAGCCGCTTTAAAAAGCCGTTAGAACATGACCAGTGACAACAAGATGGCGGACAATTCGCCCTGGACTATTCTATTTCCCTAAGACTTGCTTTCTTTAAGTTTACTTCAAGTGTCCCTAAAAATTTTCCACAGCCAATTATTTCATTCATTTCATACTGAGTAGATAACTTATTCATGATTGTCTTCTAATTAGTGGTTGATTCCTAGTTCTAATTGCCAGGCAACCAGTAGTGCCTTTGTAGCTCTTTTGGAAAAGCAAGAGAAGTCTTAAAAAATGTAAGTTGGGTGCAGAATTCTAAGTATGAATAGTGCCATTGTAGCAGAGAAGCTCTTAGGAAAGTCTCTTTAAAAACTTCAGCCACATATAGAAATGTATTGGATGTTTTCATTCAGACATTATCTTCTCTATTACTGCTTTCGGGAATTTAAGGAGATTTTCGTTTGACAACTTTTCAAAGATTTGAGGCAAGTATGAAGTTTCTCATCGGATTTTAATTATAAGATAATGCTTGTCTGAATTTTCCCCCCAAATTTTGATTAAATGCTAATAACATAGTTTGGCAAGACTGTTCAGTGTATTGACATGGTGGTGCTACTTGTAAGCTGTCAGGAGATTGATGGAGAAACAAACTTTGCTAAAATATATGTCACCAAAAGAGAAACACATGAATCTTGACTGCCACTGATTTTTTTTAAAGAGAAAAACATTTGAAGAAATATTCTTACAATAGAGATCAATGTCTTTCTCAGTAATCTCATAGACCTCTGTCTCTCCCGAGATGTCTATCTCCCGATTCTTGATTGTCTCAGGATTGGTGTGAGTAGCAAGGAGACAATTTCTAGAAAAATACTAATTTTTTTGAGTATTTAGAAAAACCCAGATTTTACATATTTCCACACTCAGAGAAATAGAAAATCTGAGTAGATGATATGAAGAGTGATATTAAAGAATGGTATTGGTTTGATAGTCACACAAATTTTAAGAGAGTAAACTCATTAGTGTTACATGATGGTAATAGGGAGCTTTTAGAAATATGAGGGTAATTTATGCCTTGAACAAAGGAGAGCCAAACAAATTCATGGGGGCATTTTAGACTATTCCACTTGGTTTTCTAAGTTATTTTTCTAAAACAGGTTTTGGGAAGCAGATATTTTGCTTGAGTCAGGAAAGCTTTGATCTCTTTTTTAGTTGGCATGATAGCCTATTTTTTTTGTTGTGTTTTTTATTGTTTTTGGTTTTTCTGCAATTTAGATCATGTTGTTGACCGCAGTGCACTATCTCCTCTTAGCTGTTTTGTTCTTACTGTTGGTTTACTGGTGAATCTCTACTATCTTGAGTGTTGAAAGAAGAGACCACCCTAGCATTTTGTGTAATTATGAAAGATTGTTGTATTTCTACATCTCACACATTTCTAGCTCAGTAGCGTCCTGCCTTCCAGAGAGGGGTGCTAAATGGGTGGTTGCATTCTTCATTCTCATTTTATTCATTTAAATGGAAAAATGAAGTTTGTTTCTCATTTCTAAATTATTCTTTTCTGGCCATTCAGATTCAGTGCTGTTTATGTATTTTCATGAGTACAGTCGAGCTCTTCCATTCTTTTCCCCTGGTTATTCTAGCACCATAATGAGGCAGCTCCATTTGTGCATGATTATCATGAAACAATACTGGCTTTTTTCACATCCCTCCCACCACTCTGCTAGTGTCACACTTTTCTTCATGGAGGTAATTTAAGCGCAGAGTTTGTGTCTCAGATGACAAGTACTTTTACTTGTAGCAGCCTATGTGGAAGTTATCAAGCAAGAGTAGACTTTAAAGTTCATTTCATGTAGTTTTTAAGAAACTCTTGTATAAAGTTTAAGACATGCATGAGCTATTGGTGGTGTATTCCTGGACTTGAAAACTAGCAGAGATGATTGAGCAGTTAAAAGCTGATAGTAGCATAGCCTAAGCCACTAGGTTGGATGTCCTTCAGGTTTTCTCATTTTTTCTCTGTACACTTCCAACCCACATAGTACTTTTTAAAAGTCATGATTAAAAGGTACAGTCATACAGCCTGCAGGCAACCTCATTCTAATTGTTTATTGTGGGAGGAATTTTCAGGCTATACCTTTTGAGAAATATAAAACATTGCAGCATTGATCCAAGAAGGGAGGGACTAATTTAGGAATTTTTCCATTTCTTAAAATAAAATCAAATAAAATACAGAAAAAGAACACCGTGTAATTATTTTAAATTATTTTAAGGAAATGGAAAATTTCTCCTTGCCACAATCTGTTTTGTGTGGCACTTGAAAATATCTGCAGCCTACCTAACTCATGTTCATATTTGTCCTTCCATATTGCAGGTAAATGGTATCCCTGAAGAAAGGAAACTGACCACAGCAATGAATCTATAACCAGACAGTACTGCAATGACGTGTGTTTCTTTTCTTTTCCAAAATGCATGCATTCTTCTGGCATCTGGTGTGCATGTTGACAGTATTAAGTATGTACCAAATAATACAGCATAACTTTCATTTTACTAATGTGTTTCTTTTGTACCTAAAGCATTTTTGACAATTTGTAAGACATTGATGACTTTATATTTGTTACAATAAAAGGTGATCTTTCAAATAAATATTAATGAAGCCTAATGTCTGGTAAAATTTACTTCAGAAAAGAGAGCATTTGATTGCCTCCTATTTAGTAGGAATCTTTTACTTGCTAGCATCAGGGTCCCACGTTTATCTTCATTTAACAAATTTTATTAAGTGCTTCCACTGAATAGATAAAGTGTCTTTGCTTCTGTGTTCGAGTAAGCAGTGCATTTAAATAATGCTCTAACCCCTGCCATCTTGAAAGCCTGTTGTTTGTATGACACTTTTTGGCGTGTTTTATAGTAAACCTAGTGTTCAGAATTGTGAAACCATTAACAGCCAACTTGTCGGGGCAGCTTGGACTGCTTGCTCACTTGACTTCATATATGTTGGCCTTAGGAGCATGTCGAGAGCTGTTGCACAGAGAGATGAGTCAGCTTTGTGGAGTTCCCTGTAGTGGTAACTTCTGTGCCCCAGGTGTAGCAGAGACTCCTCATGCAATGCTCGCCTGTTTCATACATTGTAGACCCTTCAAGCAGATGTCCATCAGGTCAACTGGCAGGGCAGCTTTTACTGCAGGCAGGGCCAGCTGGAAAACTTACACCTGCTCTGCTCTGGGAAAATTGCTGTACTGCTTGTTAAATGATTAGAGGTCTGATTAAATTTCTGTGGTACCTGTTACTTGTGTCAGAGGTCACACAAATGCTACCAGATTCCAAAATCTGAAAATAATCGCCATTTTTAATGTGTGCATCAACTTGCCTTCCATTCTGGGGGGGATACTCTATTATGTCATTGGCTTTGGAACCCCTCCTCCCACTTCTTGCCGGGATGCAACAGATGAAATCCATCTTGTATTTCTTAAAGATCTGTCTCTTACTCCTTTCCGAGACAGCAAAGGCACTGCCACTTGCTGTTCTCCAGGAGGGCTCAGTTGGAGGTTGTAAATGTACTGTGTCCAGGAGAAAGTAACGGTCATTCGAGTCCAGAGAACTACACTGTGGCAAGAGACAGAGTTCACAAACCATAGCACCTGCTGAGTGAAGTCAAACTTTTCCGTCACCTACAGGAGCAAGAACGAGCTAATGCACAGTTGTAAACAAGGGGCCGCTGCTCAGGATGCAAGAACTTCACTCATCTGTCCTCGTAAGGAGCCATGCTAAGGATTGGAAAATACACTTGGCTTTACCATTGGTCTTTACACTGATCATACTGAAGGATTTAACAGGGATGAAATCATTCTCCAGCATCTCACAAATCATCAATAATAGCTTTAATCTCTACAAATCCTCCAGAAAAAAAAATGACCTTGCCTCTGATTTAATATTTTGATGGGAAGGAGAGTCCAAATATTTTCCCCTTGATGGGCACTATACTAATAACTGATCCTTCCTTTATGGGTTAAAAAAAATAAAAGTAAGAATGCGGCCACTTTCAGAGAGTTTCTGTCCCAATTATACATAGTCACAATGGGAAAATGGCTGCATAGTGAGTTTTGTGGCCCACAAGTGATTTTAAAACATCTTTTCAGGAGGGCAAGGTGTTGTATCCCTGTAACCCCAGCCCTTTGGGAGGTTGTGGCAGGAGGATTGCAAGTTTGAGCTCAACTTAGTAATTTAGCAAAACCCTGCCTCGATGTAAAAAAATTTGAAAAGGGTTGGGAATATAGCTCAGAGAAAAGACCCTAGGTTCAAACCCTAGTACCACAAAACAAACAAATATAAACAAACAAACACCTTTTTCAGTTGGCATCTATGAGCCATGGCCCCCAAAAAGAGTGATTTTCTGCATTTTAGATTCAAGATATCCCCTAAAAGTTTGTGGCTTTTTTTCTGTCCCTCAAAGTATAGTCACCCATAGAAAAGACTCCCTGTCTTTAAAGAGAGATCTAAGTTTATTCTCCACCTGATGTACCTGAAGCTACAAGATTTCACACTATCCTACAGGTCTCAGGTGTATACACAAGTTCTTTAGAATTGAACCTTGATTCCTGAAAACACTGACATGGGTAAGGCCTTTCCTCACCAAACTTGTGTGTTTATTTTTTTCTCCCTTCACCTCTTGCCTTGGACATTGGAGGCTAAATAAATTGTATTATTGGGCATTGAGCAATAAAGAACTGCTGATCGGTGATTACAGGTACCATCTGCAGTAATGAAATCAAAAGTTGCTTAAACATTTATTTAAGTTAGAATACTCACAAAAAAAGCTTGTACCTCTAAGTCTACACTTAATGTTTATTTTCTCCATGGAACTCTTACTGTCTTGATAGAAGATAGCGGTAAAGTGTCAGGCTAGATTTGAGGCTAAATGAACACTTAGAAGATCATTAATTAGAAAATAACATCAAGGCCAGTACCTCCAGGCACAGATAACAGCAAGTAGGTGAGATATGTGACCTTTGAGATGAATGGTGCAAGATTTGAACTATCACTTTTCATGTCTTGACTAATCAATTGAGTGTTTAGGTGAAATAGTCAAAAGTATATACTAAGATTCATTACATTCGAAATTTTCCGTGGAACACTCCTACTGGTTATGTACAGAATTTCTGATATGCTAATCTGAGTCAGGCAGTGCCCTAAGGATACAGTAGTGTCCCACACAAGAAACAGATTCTGCCCTCATGGAGTTTACATTCTAGTAGAAAAGACAGATGCTGATTAAATATCATACAAATAATGTCAAGCTGGAGCTGTAATAACTGCTACGAGGAAAAGTTGTTGGTGCTGTGGAAGCTATCACAGGGTGACCTGGCCTAGCCACCAAAGTAAGACAGGTGTCCCTAAAGAAATTCATGCTAAAATATAGGCTAAGGAGTAATTCATAAGTTTCAGAGGAGAGTGTACCTAAGTCCTTTAAGTACAAGGGGTCACAACGAGTATAGGGTTGTATCAGGACCCAGTGTTGCCAGTGCAGAGCTGGGGTGAGGATGCTGGTGAAGTATGGGGGAAGGTGAGACCTAAGAGGTACCTAGGACCCACCAGTGCATGAATTTAAGGCCAAAAATGAAATAGGAAGGACTTTAAGAATGAAAGATGATGATGTAGTCATATTTTGCATTTTTATGCAAGTCACCTAGCAACAGTATAGAGAACAGATAGAATGGGTGTGGGTAGACCAGTTAGGAACCCATTACAGATACAACTGGAGAAATGATAACTTTGACTAGGACAGGGGAGGGGACTCAGAACCTACACAGAAAGTAAAATGGACATCAGTGGTTGGTACATTGCTATTTTGGAAATAGTGTGTTAAGAAACTGAAAGGGGATTTTGGGTTTTGCTTGGTCAGATAGTGGTACAACCTATCGTGACAAATAATACTGGACGAGAACCAGGACTGAGGAAAATGACATGAGTACCTTTTTATGCAAGGTGAAAGTGAGTTGGTTTTGAGAAAACCAAGAGAAGGAGGCAAGGGGATCATATATGAATGTGGAGCTATGACTGGTGCTATGATTGGCGAGTCGCGCGGGTAGGAGTTCGTACAGAAGCCATGGGGACTGATGAGAAAATGTGCTATCACTGTGTCCCCTGAACACTGCACAGACAGCCAAAATGTGTTAGTTATTCCTCCAGTAAGATCAGACACATGAAATTGGATAATTGTCTGAATCTAATGGTTAGAGAAAGTTGGGGATATCTTAACATTTCACAAAATGAAATATTGCTTAAGATTTGTATAGAAATCGTATTACTTTCCTTATAAATCTTACATTTTTAAACATTGTCCATACAGTGGACAGTGTATTTTTGTGATTATACTACCGTGATTTTTGTGGTCAGATAGTCTTACTTTACATTCAGTGAACAGGGTGAAGTTCATCTTAGTTTATCATGTTTTTGTACTGTTTAATTTTCATGTGATTATGATTCTTCTTACTACTTTAACTCGGTCAATGATATGCTTATGACAACGTAAATGGTAAAATGAGGAAAGAATGAAATAAAGTAGTGTATCAGGATAATAGATCCCTGTCCCTTTTTAATTTAAGCAACTCAAAGTATGTTGTTGGATTGAGGATAAAGACCATTTCATTCACTGAGTTTCATTTAGAATCTTTTGTGTTGTAAGCATTTTGAGTCATGATAAATAAAACAGACAAGTACGTTACAAAACACGATGAATGAGGTTCGTGATCCATTGTCCGTGTAGTACATTGTCGGGCCTAGTTGGTGGTAACGCAGTATTGTTGAGGGAATTAACTTAATGTTCCATCTAAAGCTTATGAAGGTGAAAGAAGAGTGTTGTAATAAATAACAGAGGAAGGGAGCTACTGAAATGATCAGAAGAGGTCTATCTGAAGAGGAAACATTTAAGGTAAGGTCTAGAGAGCATGTTGCAATCACACTTGGCAGGCTTCCCAGAGGAGACACAAGAGCACAACCCTGGAGCAATGTAACAGAAATAGGTGGTGGCAGTCTCTGTGCAGTATTGATTGGCCCTCCTTTTCACAGCTGGGCATGTCTTCCTCTAGGCAATCATTCTCTGCCACACTTTCAATCTGGGTGCCTGTATTTGAGTTGGTCTGAGATCCAGCACCAGAGGACAGGTATGGTTAGTGACAGCACTGTCCCTCTGGACGGCATGTAGACCCCTGCTTGTGTGCCTTTACCCAACATTACTGGGAATGGTTCTTTGCTGATGTACTTACATCTGGAGTACAAATAAGGCCAATGGGAAAATAAGCTTAATAAAATAGTTTATGTTCTGCGGGCAGTTGTGGTAGGTATCACTTCCATCTTACGAATGAGCTCTGGAGAGTTGGAGCGTATTGACTGGGAATGGAGAGTGTTGACAAGGATGATTCTGGAAAAGTGAACAGAGTCCTGTTAGTCCTGCAGATTGAGCCAAGAGCTTAGGTTTTATTCTAAGCATTTGAAGTAGAAAAGTAACATCAGGCAATTTATATTTAAAACTTACCCTGAGTCCACAAAGATGGTGAAGTAAAGACTGATGAAAAGCCTCTCCTCAATAAATGAGAAAACTGCAAAAATTGTTAGAATTAATTTTTCTCAAAATCCTGGACGTTAACCAAAGGCTTGCAGAAATCTGGGGAGAGATTATTTGAGGAAAGCAACTGAATCTTGGTAAGAACATCAACCTTCATGGCACTTTAGTCTTCCCTGTTTTCCTCTGCCCCTTGCCAACTCCACTGCTGCTCTGCAAACAGCTTGCATTGATGGGGAAAACTAGCAGGCTGAGCCACAAAAGAACATAATGAGCTTGGAGCTCCTTTAAAGCCTCTGTTGGAGAGATTGGTCATTATTTTACGTATGTGGTGGTTTCCTGGATGACCCACTTGCAAGACTGTCTTTGCTTGAACCAACTGAAACCTCTCCCAGTATGAAAAACTTTCTCTTATCTGGCTGCCAAAAGTGGTGGAAATGATTTGGGGAAAATAATAGAATCACCAAAGAGCTTAAAGATTGGAAAGAGATATCCATAAGGGCTTTGAAAAGTTCCAAGCTATTGATAACATCCGTAAAGGCCACATGCACGTGTAGGGCTGTGGACACTCAGGAAAGACGTAAGGAGGCTCTGAAATCTCACCCATTAATGAAGCTAAGGCACTGCAATCTGATGCTAGCCATAGTCCAGTAGAGTCTTAAAGGATTCCCCAACGTGACCACAAAACCCCTTGGCAAAAGTACTTCAGAAAACCTCTGTTCATTTATTGGCTGGCCACCAAAATAACCGAGCAAAGATTTCAGCGGTCACTCATGACAAAGGATACCGACATTATAGGATTAATTTGAAAAAGTACTGAAAAACAACCAAAAAACCACAACAAAACCCCTGCCTTGTCAGGGACCAAAGTGAGATGAATCTGATTTCCAGGGTTGTCATATTACCTAAACCCAATTTGCATACATGCACACA
>RJWT010005647.1:0-30559 GCA_004365215.1 Cuniculus paca | reverse complement strand
TCAAAGATAGCAAGATATATTATGGTAGCCATTTTGGATTTACTATTGTCTTGTTTTAAAGTCCTTTATTGCATTCATTGTTTTGTTTTTATTGTTTCTATTTTATTCTGTTCTGTTTGATTTTTACTGTGTCTGAAGGTATCTGCAGCTATTTTGAACAAAAGGCATTATGCTAACCATTGTTGATTTCATAATGTTTGAAGTCCTGTATCACTTATACTGGTTTGTTCTGATTGGTTTTATTCTGTTTTATTTTCCTTGGTTTTACACTCTTTAAAATTAAATTAAATTAAATTTAAAGAGGAACAGGGAAAGGGAAGGAAAAGAAAAGGGATTTTTAAAGGAAGAGAAAAGGGATTTTAAAAAAGAGAGAACTGATGGAAAAAAAATGGAAACAGCCTCTGTGAATGAGAAGGGGAAGAAGGGCTAAGGGGAGGGAAGGGGAATAAGAAAAAAAAGAATTAAGATATGTTATATACAGATACAAATTTCCCATGATGAATGTGATCATTATGTATGGCAAACATGTACTAATAAAATAAATAATTTTTTTAAAAACACAAGTTTAACATATACCCAACTTTGCTGCCCAAATAGGAAAATAATATTCATTTGAATATTCTTAAAAACGTTGGTGTTCATATACTTGATTTTTAAATAAAAGTTATTATTTCATAAGCCTTTTCTATATTTGCCTTTTTCATCAGTTTGTCATGGACATCTTTTGCATGATGCATAAATTTTACCTCATCATTTCAGTGACCTGCTGAAATTCCATTGTGCAGTTATATAGTCACTTAAATAAAGCTTCATTAATTAGACATTTCCATTGTTTACTTTTGGCACAATTAGCAAAGCTATACTTGCCTCTCTCTCAAAGTTCTTCTTTTTAACGTTATCTAAATATTATTTTGAGAAAAATTCCTAATAGATCACTGCTTTAAAAAAACGAATGTATATTTTTAAAAGGCTTTTGAGAGACGACTAGTCTTCCAGAAAAATTTTACCAGTAAAACCTCCCATTAGCAGTTTATGAGATTTTCCTTTGTCCACAACCCCAATAACACTGAATATTATCATTTTGCTCAATATTTGCTAAAGAATAAATAATAATTATTTTATGACTAATTCTTTAGATATTCAGACAATGTAATACCTTTCCTTATATCTATTGGCCATTTACTTCAAGTAAATGTTACCCATCTGTGTACTTTTCCATCTTATTAATAGTTTATAATGGCACATTTCATTTCACTCATTAGTTTTGCATTTCAGCATTCCAGTTCTTAGGATGGTGCACCATGTGGAGGCACCACTGGCACTCAGGAAGGACCAAGTCTCTGTGAGAAGGGTGAGTCCCTTCATGGTAGTTGTCACTCCCAGATCCTGCCTGCTGACACCAACAGCACTCCAGGATTCCGGTCAAGCAAGAATTCCACTCGGTCCAAATACTTTCCCCAAAGACCTAGATGGCATAATTGCTGGACTCAAAATTGTACTGAGTCATAAACCAGCAAACTTGTTCTCTTCCAATATTTAGTCTTAATAAAATAATTCTAAATCTGATGCTATTTCCCTACTGACTCCATTATTTTTCTCTGTAGAAGCTGTCAAGAATTTCTGTTTTTGATATTCAAAATTTTTAAATTGTGTGCTTTCTTCTCTAATTCTGCCAGGAAATTGGTAAAATTTTACATAACTATCAGTGTCTTCATTTAGGAAAAACTTTCTTATTTATGTTTACAGCTACATCTTTTCCTCCATCATACTCACCCACCCCCAACTCATACTATTTACTTACTGAATCTTTGGAGTATGTCTTCCAATCTGTTCATTTTTTCTCCCTAATGGCTACAGCTTTCTTTCACCTGCATGTTAAGAGAGAATCACCTCTTCAGGCCTGCATGGAGATATTTTGCTTTTTCATTTTACTTAAAGTGTGAGTACTATTTGAACTCCTCACTAGCGACTTTGGGTCATTCTTTTGTCTGCTAAATTTAATTTCCATGCAGTGGTCTCACTGAGACCTGCTACTTCTCAACACATTCTTTGCACTAAATAATACAGCATAGATTTTAATGAATTGTTTTATAGTACCAATACCAAGTAATTCTGTAAAGGGGGGAAAAAAGAGAGAAAGTCAATGGCAGCACACACCTGTAATCCCAGCACTCAGGAGGCTGAGGCAGGAGGATCACTGTGAGCTCAAGGCCAACATGGGCTACACAGTGAGACCCTGTCTCAAACAAAAAAAAAAGAGAGAGACAGAGAGAGAATCACTTGACCCCATGAGTATGAAGTCACTGTCTTAAGTAGCAATAATATTAATAATTTTGAAGTTGAAAATGTCAAGTAGAAAAAAAGTCCAAGAATTAGATTAGATGAATACAGTAAAAGGAAATGAAGGATGGATGTTGGTGGAGAGTGGGAGAAGGTGGTGAAAAATTGGTAAAAATGACACAAAACAAAACAGATAAGGAGAGAAGAAAAAACAAGTTCCTAAATGTTATTATGAAAAGAGAAGAACAGAATGGAGAAAAGATCCTCAATGACAGGGCATGGTACTAAGATGTCTTAGGAATTAACTTTGTGAAACATTTTTTAATTATATGAAAATTTATTAACTTAAATTTAGAAAAGCTCAATATTTAGCATAAGATATGGTAATAATATTTACCCTTCTAAATTAAAGTCATGAAATCTGAAATAGTAGTTTCTCCAAAGAAAAGTCCATGAAAATATTCAGTGAATAAAGAGTGACACCTTTAAAAGTTGTGTAAGGCAATGTTAAAAGGCTGAGTTTTTAATGGATAACTAACTCTAGAAATAAATTTTGTCAAGTTGAAATAATTATTTTTAGACACAGGTAAACAGTATTCTGATAGAGTAATAAACAAATGGTACTGGGCATGAAACGTTTCTTCTGTTTCAGAATTATGTCTGACTTCTAATGTTGATGCACTGGAAAAATTTTAAACCATTAACATTTATGGTCAAATAATTAGATTGAATTAAATAAAATGAGGGAAAAAGAAGATATCTAAAGGAAGCTAAGAACATATTTCAATGAAACTTGAAAATTTATGGCTCATAGGAAATCATGTAACAGACCTAGTTAGCATAGAAGTTGTAAGACTACAGTGAAAAAACACGTGTTAAGACTTTGAAATGGAAAATGTCATATAAAACAAAAGCTACTATGATTAAGGAATGGATTTCAAAAGAAAATGGTGAAAGTTCATGATGCAAAATATTATTGAACTGAAGAGAAAGTGGCCACAGAGTCATTGCATGAAAACACTGATTATGAACGGACTTCCTGGAGCCCCGAAATAAATTCCCATAGTGTTCCTCATTAATCTCATTAATGCCAGCCAAAAGAACACTTTAAATAATTCAAGTCTGTAAAAATTAAGAGTGTGTACACACTATTTGGAATATCTATTATCTCTGATATTTACAGAAATATTTTTAAAGCATCCTCATGAAGACATTTGTTGTATTAGTAAAAATACCATATAAATAGCACTTCATTTGGAACGCAGTTTAATCACTGAGTATTAGGGTACATAATATATATAGTATTAGCTAAAAAACCATGCAGAATATATATCTACATATATATCTACATGACCATGAGTCAGGTAAAGAATTGTATTTCTGAGTCATTTCCAAATGACCTATAATTTTAGGGAGACTTTTGTTCACTTACAACCCAACATCCTAGCAGAAGAAAGAACTTATAATTGTTGTACATAGAATGGTCTTGTTTCAGGAATTAATTACATGACAAAACAAAATACTTTGTTTTGAAATTATGTAAAACTGGTTAATTCTTCCAGACAGTTACTGAAAACTCAAAACCACAACCTAGCATAGTGGTCTGTATGGTTGATTTCATTATTGCTCAAAGCCCCTGATTTCCCCTTTCAGTTCCTAACTTAACTCGGTATATTCTGCGAGCCCATCCAAAGCCAAGTCGCTCTCAGCATCTCCTGGAGGACAAGCATACTGCCTGGGTTCCTCTGCTGTTCGGCTCACGTGCCTGAGGTGAGTGCAATTGGGTTGACAGGGCCATCTACGATGGAACAGAAATTTAAAATGCCTTGGTTGTTTCCATCAGCTTGCTTCACTTTTAAGAAAAAAGATGTAAGAATGGTGCCTGCAAACAAGAAGTTCTCCTTTACCTGTGTCCTGGAATGAGAAAGGCCACAAAACAGAGCCGAAGCCAGTTACAACAGCCAACACACCCTGAGGTCCACCAGCATCCCTTGCATAAGTTCATCTGTTTTGCCTTGAGAAACATTTGGCACAACTTTCAAATAAGAAAAAAAGTCAAGGGAAAACATTAATTTTTCCAATAAAAACTAATCTATTACACTAAAGGAATATGCTTTTTTTTGAAATTATGTCTTTAATATTGTTAAATATTTAAATATGCTTTTTAATGAAATATTAGGAATAGTAAATAATAGAATGGAAATCAACATACTAATGGCTCTTCTTTTTTTATTTTATTTTAAAGAAGATAAAACCAAGGAAAATAAAACAGAATAAAACCAATCAGAACAAACCAGTGTAAGTGATACAGGACTTCAAAACATTATGAAATCAACAATAGTTACCATAATGCCTTTTGTTGTCTTCAAAATAGCTGCAGATACCTTCACACATAGAAAAAATCAAACAGAACAGAATAAAATAGAAACAATAAAAACAAAACAATGAATGCAATAAAAGACTTCAAAGCAAGGCAAAAGTAAATCCAAAATGGCCACCATAATATATCTTGCTATCTTTGAAACAGCTGCTCATGCCATTGGATATAACATAATCAAACAAAACAAATCAGAATAAAACCCAACCCATCAAAACAATGAAAACAATATAGGACTTCAAAACAAGACAATAGGGAATCAACAATGGCTACCACCTTCAGAAGGAGACCCCCCTAGATGCCACCCTGCCCATCACTATCTTCTGAACAGATGATCAGACCACTGGCCCTAGACCTGCAATGTCAGTGAAACACCAAAGCACCACAGGCATCCAACTGCATTTTACCTTGATAGCTATCATCACAGCCTGTGTTTCTCCGGATCAGCTGGTTGCTTTCAGGGGTGGGGGTGGGGGGTGGATTGGTACTTCTCATTTGCCAGCCCATGCACTGGAAGGGGCTGGGGTCTGACTATCCCCACTCCCGTGGCAGCCCACATGTGGCACTGATTCTTGGGGTGGGGGGTTGCTTCCTGGTGGGGTTTTGTTCTCTCCCCCCGCCTGTAGTCCACAAATGGTGCTGACTCACAGGGAAAGGCTTGGGTCTGGCTGTCCCCACTCTGGCAGTGGTTCATGCATGGCGCTGGTTCCTCGGGAGGCTTACTTCCTGGTGGAGCCTTATTCTCTCCCCCTGCAGCAAATGATGCTGACTTATGGGGAAAGGCTTAGTTTTGGCTGTCCTCCTAATGGCTCTTCTTAACAAAATAAAAGTAAGCCTATATTTCGTCCTGCATTGTTTTAATTGAAATTTTTCTGTCAGCAAAATCCTAGATTCTGACATACACAAGCAAAATCCTACATATTAAATATATATATATTATACACACACTGTGTATGTACCTAATCATTTTTTCTAATAAATCTCTTGACATGTTCACAAAGAATTGACTCGTCTATTAAGAGCATACTGCAGCAGCATATATATTTTATGTACTACCTTATGTTAGTGTGTAATGGTATTTAACTATTATATTGAGGTATGAACATGACAACACACACACTCAGCCCCTGTAAACATGTTTTATGGCAGAAGGTTCTATGTCAGTGAACTCAATCAATCATGGATTGAATATATTAGAACTTCTACCTTGGTACTGAACATTCATAGACTTCCTGCCATCATCTAACCATCAGGTATAACAAGTATGTGCATACTGTTCACACTGTATTCATTATTATAAATGAACCAAATATGATTTAAGTATATGGGCCACTGTGCATAGGTTATTTGAAAATATTATGCCATTTCGTATAAGGGACTTGAGCATCTGGAAATTTTGGTTCTAGCATCCTTCCTGAATACTGAGGGATGACAGCATCCCATAGTTACAAAATTTAAAAGAATTTCCTTTATTTACCTACATTGCTTTAATAATAACTTTTTGTTCAAGAAACCAACCAAACCATACAAACCATAAACCATACAAATGAATATATTTTTTAAAAAGAAAGGATACTAATATTGCCAAAATACCACTTCTTCCATGCCAGTATTGTCCTCTATATTTTACACATACTCATTTATTGCGCCCAACTTTCCTATGACTACAGTGTTGATTTTATTTGATCTGTATTATACAGATCAGGAAATGGAAACAGAGAATTTAAATAGCTTACCCAAGCTCAAGCAATGACCAAACCCCAGGAAAGCCGCAGTCAGGAAAGACCCTTCACCATAACTATGGCCTGTGTCTCATCCACAGTTTGATTTTCAAGATCACTGATTTCCAGAACTCCAGTAAGGTGTGGTTCAATGAGGTCACTTGCCCTACAAATAAGAAACACAAGCACACTAAAACTGGAGCCTGCTTGTGAGACAGGTGTGAATATTAAAAGAAAAGAAATTTTAAAATGCCATTTTTTTAAAGCTAGGGATTCTTTCATAACCATTTCTATTACTGATGAAAACTTGAGCCCATAGAGATAGTGCTCATCACAGAAGAGATTTCTCAAATAGGAATAGAGTTTGGGTTGACCAGAAGCCTTTGGGACAAAGTTCAGTGTTATTTCATTATATTATAGTGTTCAGCTGAATTCCAAAATCACAAAGTTAAAGTAATAGTTCAAGACATGAATTGTGCCAATTTACATACAAACAGTGTTCTTGGCTTCCAGACAGTCAAAGAATTTAAGTTAGTATGGTCAATATGGAGACTTCAAAACACTAAAACAGTTTCCACTTAATCCAGTTAAGTCACTCTTTGGTATACTCTCTAAAGAATTAGTCAGCGTACTATAGAAATACCACACACCCATGTTTATTACAGCACAATTCACAATAGTTAAACGATGGAAACAGCCTCGGTGCACATCAACAGATGGATAAACAAAATACAGTATATATACACAATAGAACACTATTCAACCATAAAGAATGACAAAATCATGTCATTTGCAGGAAAATGGATGGAACTGGGTCATACTGAGTGGAATAAGCAACAGCCAGAAAATCAAATATCATGTGTTTTCTCGTATGAACTATCTAGAGAAAAACTAATGTAAAAAGAGAGAAGATATATTTTAAATATTATGGATTCCTCCACAATTAGCATGGGGTTCAAGTACCTCTTCTGTATGCTGATTTCATTATCTTTGGATATATATACCCAGTAGTGAAATTGCTGAATCATATAATAGTTTTATTTTTGTTCTTTTTTCAGGAACCTCCATATTGCTTTCTGTAGTGGCTGTACTAATTGAAATTTCCACCAAGAGTATACAAAGGTTTCTTTTTGTTGTTGTTGTTGTTGTTTTTCCTTCCCAGTACTGGGGCTTGAACTCACAACCTCATGCTTGCCAGGCAGGAGCTTAAGCCGCTGAGCCTGGCTGCAAATTTTCTTCTTTTCCTCAGCCTCACCAGCATTTGTTATTTTGGGTTGGGGGTTGGGGTTGTTTCATTGTTTGTTTTTGAGAGAAGTCATTCTAATAGGGTGAATGTTATCTCACTGTAAATTGATTTGCTATTCCCTGACAGCTAACAATATTGAGCAGAAGAGGAGATACATACAACTGGCTGATAAATACAGTTTACCAGTTTTTCTTTTTTTTTTTGTCTGTTTGGTCTCGAACTCACAACAATACTACTGCCTCAGCCTCCCAAGTGCTAGGATTACAGGTATGCGTCACCACAGTCGGCTCAGTTTATCAATTTCTACTCAAAAAGGAAGCTACAATTTTGATAGAGATTTATTTAACTTGTAGATTAATTAAGGGGAATATTGTCATCTTAATATTATGTTTACTGATCCATAAATAGAGAAAAAAATTGATCATTTTATATAAATCTTTTAAAACTTTTTTCAATATTGCTTTGAGATTTTTGAGACGTAAGTTTTATATTTATTTGCTAAATTCGAGAGTAATTTTTATGCTGCTGTAAAAGACATTATTTTCTTAATTTCATTTCAGATTATTATAAGTATATGAAATACGGTTGAGTTTTACACATAGATATAGTATTCATGTTCGTCTCATTTATTAGCTCTTAGAAGTTTCAATGGATTTCTCAGAATTTTCTCTATTCAAGATCATGTTATCAGCAAATAGTTTTTACCGGTCCAAGCAGAGGTATTTTAGTATTCCTTCCTGCTTAATTCCAAAAATTTGGTTTGAGTTTTGAATTTTGTTTTCATATTCTATAATTCTGTGGAAAACTGGATATTTTATATACCATAACAACCCTGGATCCTGATACCTACTCCCAGATCCATCATCATTTTTTGTTCTCATGCTTGTGTAGTGACTTGGCTGAACTTTTTCATAGATTCTATTTCCTTCTTTGCATGCAGCATACTCCTCTTATACTGCAACTTGGATGTGCATGCAATCTTTCTCACCACCCCTCCTCAGATAACTGCTTTTGCAGGGTTCTCTTTAATTGTCTCTTTCTGTGATCTCCCTGTTAGGCATCTGGCTGGTCTGCTCCTCTTACATCCAGATCTTAGACCTCACTAATTATTAGCCAATTGCTCTATTACCTTTGACAACTCTTCCATAGTTGGATTCCATTACAGTCCAGACTCTTCACGGATAGTCTTTGAGACAACCCTTTGAGGTTTCACCCAACCTTAGAGGACTCTTTTTTCACACCTTTGCTCCTGGTTTTCTCTATTAAATTTCTAACTGGTATATCATTTAGCTTTTTGCTACCATGCAACTCCTAATTGCTTTTTACCAAGCTCTCACTGTTCTAGCCAGTGCCCTTATGCATGAAACTCTGAATAAAATCTCCCCCTTAGCAAGAGCTACGAAGTTCTCTATTTTTACTGCCTCTTCTCCCCCAGGCAAAGCCTTTATCCTGCGGCTTCATAACCAGGCACAGAGACAGTAGCCTGCTTCCTCAGAGTGACACTACTGCTTCATCCATAAGACAATAGCCTGTGGTCTTTGCAGCTTGTTTCTTCCAACACTTAACTCTCTTCCTATTGACATTGGATGATGGGATGGATCATTTGACCCTGAGACGGCAGAAATTAGACCAGGCCAAATATTGCAAGTATACACGCTCTTGCACAGACAGTTCTGTGGGATAGGGGGAGTTTCAACCAAATTAGGGTTTTGGCTGAAGGGAGCCAGCAAATGTTCGGCAAAAGCTGTTGCTCACAGGACAAAGGAAACAGAGAGTTTTTAATAATTTGCTGGAGTGAGCTAAAGTCTGGTCATTCTCATTGGCCCAGGGCACGAGTACCAAAAGGTATTTCCTGTTCTGATGATCCTGTGACCTAGACCACCAGAAGATTACCATCAAATTGTACAAGAAGCTATTGAATTTGTGTGTATTTGGCTCCATGATCCTGCACAAAACATCCCAGCCTTGTGAGTCTGGGTCCTGGGATAGGCTCAAGAGCTAGGTGCTCAAGCTGATGCAGCTGCTGAAGAAGCATAAGGGTTGAGGCAGAAAAGGGGAGAAAGAAAGAAAAAGAAAGCCAGTTGTTACAGTTTAGAACTGAAATATCTCTGAAAAGTCTCACATGTTTAGACTTGGAGCTTTCGAAAGGTGACTAGATCATGGCCATACTCATCAATGGATTCATTCATTGACAGTTGGTGGCTGAATGTGCTGCCAGGAGGTGGGGCCTGGTTGGAGGTGGGCTTCTTGTGGTATGATCTGGAAGGCTATATTCTTGTCCCCATCTTCTTCCTTCTCTCTCTGCATTTCTGCTCTCACAAAGTGAGCAACTTTCCTCTACCAGGTCATTTCACCATGCTGTTTCTGCCTTGCAGGCAGCAAAACATGGACTCATCGCAGTGAAATTGTGAGTCAAACTAAACCACTCCTCTTTTAAATTGTGGGTGCCAGATATTCATTCCAACAACAGGAAAATGACAATACAGAAACTAGTACGAGAGGTGGAGTCATTGCTATGGTCCATTGCTATACTGGTCCATATGGTTCAGAAGCTTTTGAAACTGGTTTGCAGGAGAAATACGGAAAGTTTTGGAAATGCCACCTACAGAAGATTTAGAAGGCTGTAAGCAGAGGTAAATGAGAAGTTCTGGTTGAAGTTCAGAAGACCAGAATGCTAGCAGGAATGAGGACAATCAACTCCAGGCTCATGAAGTTTCACTTGGGAATGAAGATTCTATTAGAAATTAGACTAAGAGGACTGATGTTTTATTCTGGCAAAGAATTCTGTGTATGTCTGGCCTGTATTCTGAGACTATGCAAGATGTATAATTTAAAGGCAGCAAACTAATTGATCTAGCAGAGGAAATTTCAAGGCAGCACAATATTCAAACTGTCATGATACTTCTAGATGCACTTGGTCAAATTTACAGCAAAAATCAGCCAAATAGAGGAGCGAAAAGATGTAAAAAGTTCACAGTTTCACCAGAAAGAAAGCACCTGTAAAGTTGTGACTGTGGAGCTCACAGATGCTGAAAAGATTAGCATTAAAAAAAAAAAAGTACTTTGCTTTTAAATTCTTTGGCAGACATACATAAACTTCAACTTTTACAGGTCAGTATGGGCATTTTTAGTGTAATCATTCGTAATTCTTGTCATTATGCTACTTGCGAAGTATGCACAAAATTCTTAGTATTCACATATCCTTAATAATATATTTCTCCATCCTTCTCGTTTAACCTTTGTTAAATAGCAGTATTTTTGAAGAATGATTTTCACCATCATCCATCAGATATGTATATTTAATGAAGTACTAGATTGGGCTTTTCTGGGAAATTGACTTTCCCCTTTAATTTCTGCCTTTGAAAAAGTTTGCTGTTTTAAAAAGTGTAATGCAAAACTTGTAAACGTTTCTGCTGTGTAATTTCCCGTTTTGTTACATGAAAAAAATTTTAATCCCCGCAGCAATGTTGTTTCCATTTAGTTCCAAATGTGGTGCATTTTCACTTTGAAAATCATAAACTACATTAAGGAGCGTGTGTGGTAATCCGCCTCCTCAACACATTCATCAAGCAACTTCAGATACGCACGCTGTTCATACAAAGCTGCGGGGACCAAGTGGCCCTCCCGAGAGGCGCTGGTACACAGGACACAAGGACCCACCTGACACACACAGACGGACTGGATGGGAAAACCTGCACCGGCAATCACAGTCCACACTTGCTCCAGGCTCCGAACAAAAGGCCTCAGCACTGTCCCTCCGAAGCCCCACTCCAGGAACTGCGGTGCTCAGAGCTGCTGCTGACCGCGCCGGGCTGGAGTTCCTAGGCCAGAGTGGCGCCTCCCCGCGGCAGGCCCGGCTCTACAGCACCGCACGGTTTCACGCAGGCGGCTTCTGGGCACCGCTGGCGGGCAGGGCAGACTCCTCGCCCGGCGACTCGGTCCGTCCCGGGACTGCCGCCCACGGGGGCGCGGACCCTCAGATACTGAAGGACGCCAGGGCCCGGGCAGCCGGCGGGCCGACGGGAGCCGGAAGAGCCCGCGCCACCGCGTGGACCCGGGGCTGCCGGGAGCGCCCGGCAGGGACGCGCGCGACCGCGGGGGCGTGGGGCGAGGCGCTTGGAGGGCGCAGGACCCGGGCGGGCGCGGGCAAGGGTGTGAGAGGAAACCCCGGGGCGCCTGGCGGAGGCGGCTCGGGCGTGGAGCCGAGCGCGCCCACCGGGGGCGCAGCGAGGGGGACGCGCGCAGCGAGGGGCGCGGGGGAGGTCGCGACCCTGCAGGGCGAGGCGGCGCGAGCGGCCCGGGGCGTCTGCGGCCGCGATGCTGCGATGCTGCGGAGCGCGCGGGAGGGGCGCGGAGGGGCGCGGAGGGGCGCGGGGCGCCGCGGGCCGGGCCCGGCTGGGTGCGGGGCGCGCGTCCTGCCGGTGGCGCTCGGGCTCGCCTGGGGCGCGGTGGCCTGAAGAGCGCCTGGAGCCCCGGCTCCCCGAGCGCCCTGCGCCCCAGCCCGGCGGGCCTCCCGCGGCGCGGCAAACGGCTTCCCCGCCGGAGCAGAGTTGGCGCTGGCGCGGAGGAGGCGGGCTGAGCTGCAGCCCGCGCTGTCCGGAGGGGAGACGCAGGCGTCCTCGCGTCCGGAATGAAGGGGGACGCGCTGACCCTCGGTGCGCCCGGACCCCAAGAAGGGCAGCAGGTAAAGAACAAGCCTTAGCTTCACATTCCCGCCTCCTAAACTCGCGTCTCCACCGCGGCCGCTCCGGGCTCCCCCGCCGCCCCCTGCGCCCTCCTCGAACCGGCTCCGCTAGCCGCCAGGGGCGCCGGCCCCTGGCCCCCGGCCCCCGCCGCCCACCCATCCAGGCCGGCCGCGGGCTCCTTCCCCTCCCCGGAGGTGGCTTGCGCCCCTGGCTTGCCGTTGCCGAGGCTGCTAACCGATCCACGCTTTGAAACAAGATTTTACCAACTTCTTGGGGTTGGGGAGGAGCGGGGTGAATTTATTCGCTGTGAATCGATTCTGTCAAAAACTGTTTAGCGGTAGATTTCTGGGGAGACCTGCAAAACATTTAGGAAGCAGCTCGGACACCCCATGTAAAGTTCCGAAAGATTTGCTTTGGGCACGTTACAACCCCAACTGCCCGAAACGCGCAGGTGGCTCCTAGCATAGTCCCTGGACTCCAGCTTGCGGACCCTCACCAGTTATACTCAGTGCCCCCAAAAGTAACTCTGGTTGATAATTATATATTTGCATACTCGGTTACATCAGAGTGAGGAAGTCACTGATTTTTATAGCATCATCCAATGTTCGATTTATAAAAATTAGTAAAATCAATGTATCTGTGAAACAAGCGTTCATCAAGCGATGTTGCACTCGAGGATTTTGTAGTCGTGGCACTTTGCCTGTGTGCGCAGCGTGGATTCTAGTGTCCTGGGTGCTCCTTAAAGCCGGTAAATCTGTGGGAATCCGTCAGCCTGCGTTTTTTAAGCAAATCTTTTCTGTATGGTTTTTCCTGTGTTTTTCTTCCTTTAATATGAGCAGGATATAAAGAAATTAATTTAAAAACCGCATGATATTATTCAAGAAAAACGCACTGACTCTGCAATCTTGCTTTTTGGAGATGGACTGTTTTATTAACAGTGTCTGCTGTTGAAAGTGCTTTTGTTTCATTATGCTTCGAAGTAGTGACTGGCAAAGGGATCTACACCACATGTGCAAATCTGGTAGTAAACTTGCGAAGTTTCACAGTAGTCATATTTTCAAATATTTTACTTCCCTAAGTTCTATGGGTTTTTTCACTTCTGATCATAGTCTTTGCTGACTCGAGCATTAAATATAATGTTTAGTGGCTATTATATATAAATCACTCACCCAGGGGTCCTGTTTGGCAGTAATAATCTGTGAGATAGTCTTTCTTTCATCTCAGAAAAAAGATAGTGATGAATAGCTCATTTAATAGAATTATCAAACCGAGCAGATCATAAAAATAATAAGCAAACTTTCATGTTTAACAAGTTGTTTACTTTTTTAAAAAAGATCTCTGAGAAAATAATGTAAATAATATACCATTTTTAAAGAGGCATTTTATTATCACTGGGAGATAGTTTAAATGACTTATTTCAATATGTATATACATTATATATATATGTATATATATATACACACACACAGTTAAAATTTAATCAGCATCATTTTTTCTTGGGAGTGATTTTACTTTTTTATATGTCTGACCTTCATTTAGATTTTACCATTAATTGTGACTGTGTCTTACAAGAGATCCTATTATACTTTGGTTAAAATAGGTGAGCAGCCAGGCATGGTGGCTCACGCCTGTAATCCCAGCACTCGAGAAGCTGAGACAGGAGGATTGTTGTGAGTTCTAGACCAGCCTGGGCTACAAAGTGAGCTCAAGGCCTGCCTGAACGGCATAGTGAGACCCTGTCTCAAAAAGACAAGGGCCAGGGATCTAGCTCAGCGGCCTAAGCACCTGCCTGGCAAGCACAAGGTCATGAATTCAATCCCTGGTGCCGCAAAATAAATAAATAAATAAATAAATAAATAAAATAAAATAGGTGAGAGTGTATGAACATGATCATACTAAGCAAAAGAGAAAACAATTTTATTTCTTTTTCTAGAATTTTTAGAAAGTGATTTCTATGGACTTTCATGTAGTATAGTAACCAAAATATTTAATTATCTGAAGACTTTGGTAATGATACTTTGTAATTTTAAATATCTCTTTCAATATTTTGTTAGATCTTTCTGTAGTTCAATTTATGTGATGTGAACACACTGGTTATGTATACAAGGAACCCAGCTTAGACACTTTCCACACCTTATAGGAGGAGAGGTTTACTTTGGCTCACCGCTCAGGACAGCAGGACAGAAAAGCACAGCAGAGGGCCCAGGGAGGGGAGGAAAAGTCGCTCACCTCAAGGTAGCCAGGAAGAGAGAGCTAAGGGGGGAAACCAGGGAGAGTGGTAGAGCCCCAAGCCTCACACCAGTGACTGCCACACCAGACCAGGTCTTACCTCCTAAGGTAGAATTCAGCCTCTGAGTGCATGAGGCCATAGGGGACCTCAGGTACAAACCCTACTGCACCCTCATTTGAAGTCCATTTGCACAGACACTGTAAACATAGTATCTTCGAAATTAGGAAACAAAATAACTACATTACAACTTGTATTTTTATCTTATATAACAAGGGAAATATTAATGTCTCCCATAGGAGACAACAGAAAAAAATCTGAAGGTAATAAATCAATGCTTCCAAATTATCTGACAATAACAAGCATCTTTGAAAATCTGAGGATCCTTATAGCTGCCATCCAGAAAAATATCTGGGCTCAATTCCTAATCTGGATCAAATGTCAGGGAGGTTAATACTTACTTTGGACCCAGTTCCCAGAGGAGGCCCAGCTGCGTCCCAAGGCTGGAACGCCTCAGCTGCAACCCTGGCTGTAGTTAGGCATGGAGGCAATGTAGAGCCCAAGTCCTCCAGCCACTCGATATGAAACGACCGTCCTAGCTGCAGCAACGCTGCCACAGGAGCTGCGCGACTGGAAAGGTAGAACGATAGAGGCACTAATTCATGAAAACTGTGCTTGCTGTTTTTTGTGTAGAAGACTTTATTCAATATTTGTTGCTAAATACTTTATTTTCAAAAACAAGATATACCGGAATCTGAGAAAAGTGAAGATGAAAATGTGAAAAATTTAACTAAAACCGTACTAAATTGCAACCAAAGACCTAACCAGCTACCATGTATAGAAATGTTACAAGAATATCTGTGGGAATCATTGAATTATTTGCACTGAATATTGTGAAGTTTTGCATTGAAAACCTTGTGTGAAATGCAGTTGAATTAATCTTGTGGTTTAATACAGACGTGTCCCTTACATAGAAAGAATATTGCATTTTCTCCTTTCCTGTCCCAGGGGAAACTTTGCTAAGCTATTGGCCTTAAGTGGTAACTGAGTTTCTCTCTGTCTCCCTTAACACTCTTGACTCCCTTTGTTTGTAAACCCTCTTAATCAAAAATGCTTTGATATAAATACCAAACAAATTATTTAAATTGTTCTCCAGATAATTTACTTCTTACATGTATACCTATTAGCTTTGTATCTTGGCCTCTGTGTGTCTTTTTTGGTTTGTTTGTTTTTGGATACAGGATCTCATTATGTGGTTCAGGTTGGCCTTGAGCTCACTGTATATCCCAGGCTGGCCTCCAATTTGCAGTGATCCTGCTGCCTCAGCCTCTCAAATGCTGCAATTACAGGTGTTCACCACCACACCTGGCCTACTTCTGTATTCTGACACTTTCTCTGAGAAAGGTCCTGTAAATTACATTGTTTTACATCCTACATGAGACCAGGTACTTTAGGTATTTCATTTCATCCCACTATATTTCCACTCTAGGATTAGGGCCCTGTATAAGATGGAAGGAGACAAAGAAGCTGTCGTTTCTCGGTGGTTACATTGCGGAGTAAACTCAATCCCATTCTTCCCACTATGGCACAAATCCCAAGAAAATTTTCATTGTTCTTGCAAACGCAGATTAAAAGTTCACAAGACCAGTGCTCGTAATGCATTTGAATCAAGGGAAAAGAAGGCTGTCACTCTGAAAGGCAACATAAGGTACTCCAATAAATCAGTGGCACTAACCTGGATGCCCTTGCAACCTGACAGACTTTTTTAGAAGCCTCCCGCTTTGACTTCATCTTCTTATTTTCCTTTGACATTTTAGTAAATTTGGTAAATATGGGATGTTGATAAAATAGTGTCTTATTACACAGGGTTCCATTAGCAAGTCCTGAGATATCTTGAGCATGTGAAATGGTGCTTCGGCTTATCTGAGCTTCCTTTTTTTGTAAAGACTTTAATTTTATTACAGGTTTTACTCTCATTACCC
The DNA here is from genome assembly GCA_004365215.1 of Cuniculus paca. Taxonomy (NCBI): domain Eukaryota; kingdom Metazoa; phylum Chordata; class Mammalia; order Rodentia; family Cuniculidae; genus Cuniculus; species Cuniculus paca. The sequence goes on along the minus strand of RJWT010005647.1, from coordinate 14,041 downwards.
TCCATTTTTTCCAATTTCCAAGCAGTACGGTGTAGATGAGTAAGGGATGGGGGCGTGATTGACAGAACTGAAATAGATAAAGATCCTAACCCTTTCATCTGACCATTTGACTTATTTCAAGCATGGATAGCTGTTCCATAGTGTGAGTCCTTAAGAAATATGTATTATTCTTAGGGCTTAATGGTGGTTTTCTGTTACTGTGACGAAATACCTTAGAGAATCAGTTTATGAAGAGAAAAGGTTCCTATTGGCTCCAGGTTTTAGAGGCTTCAGTCCATGGTGAAAGGACTTAGTTTGGCTTAGAGGTCAGGGGCTTAGAGGCTTATGGTCTAGATGCTTCAGTCCCCGTCCTCCTGGGCCTGGGACGAGGTTGCACATTGTGCTGGGAGCTCACAGTGGAGCAGACTTCTCTAATGGCAGCCAGGAAGCACAGAGAAAGAAGACCAGGGCCCCACAGTGACCAGGGGATGCCCTCAGTGACCAAAACCCTCCCGCTGCCCACCCACAGTTGTGTCACTTCCAGTAGCCATGTGGGCTGGGGACCAGGATTTTAACACATTGGCCTTTGAGAGGCAGGGATTCCAGATCCAAACTGTACTGGGACTCATGTGCCTTTTGCAGCTGAGAACCTTAACTACTGTCTAGATAAGTAAAAACCACTATATTTTTAAAATATTGCTTCTTCCTCTTTTCCCCCATTTCCTTGTCTAATTCTCACTAGATGTATGTTGGGCCATCTCACTCCTTTTTTCCATTTATTCTTGAGCTGTTGATTCCACTGTGCTACACTGTGATAGTTTATTTATGCAAGCAGTTTGTACCTTTTTTTGTGACCTCATCTCTGCTGAGCAGTTTTTTTTTGTTTGTTTTGTTTTTTCACACAGGAAGCTCCAAAGCACCAGGTATGGCGATGTGCTATAAGCTGTTTTACATTTCTTTTCTAAGGAGTCCCAAGGATCTTATGGTCTCCAGACCAGTTATGTGTCTGTGTGTGTATGTAAATTTCATGAATGGGGTGACCATTACCTACAAGCACCTATAATTTGGACCAAGCCACACCCACATTGGGACAGGGTTTCAATTGGAGAAATACTATGACTGCTTTCCTCCTAGCTATTCATCCTTTCATTATAGTGACAGAAAAGTGTGATCCCTTTCCTCACCCATCATACGGTTCACAGCCAACACTCCTATAACGAAAGGCAAAGAGAAGCAAACACATTTATTGGCTTTTCATTTTGAGACAACTAAGTAGCTAAGTTTCCCAGACTGGGTTCAAACTTGCAATTCTCCTATCTCAGTCTCCCAGAGTGCTGAGATTATAGGCATGAACCACCCTACCTGGCTCCCTTTAGTAAGTTTTTAACATGATTCCTATGTCATTTAATATGTAGCTGACATGAATGGGCAATCCAAGCCTCCATTAAACCAACAAAAACCAGCTGATCCCTTGCATTCAGACAAGAGAGGCCAGACTTCTCACTAATAATCATCTATGCTGTACCTTAGTGTTCCCATAGCTCACTGGTCCTAATCTCTGCATCTCCACCCAGCAATTCAGTTTATCCTACATCCTTTAATCATCCAGATGGACTGTATCATTTTTCATTCCAAACCATTGCTACTCTGGTGGGTTAATGTTGCTGTTTCTTCCGTGGTTATTCTCTCACATCCTGGGGTTGAATCCTTGGCCATGCCCACCTCACCCAGCCTATCTTTTAGATCTGGACTGTCCGTCCAAAGCCCATGTGCTAAAGGCTTAGTCCTCATCCCAAGGCACTTTAGGGAAGTTTCAGAATCTTGAAGAGGTGGGGCCTTGTGGAAGAAAGTAGGTCATTGGGGGTGTGGCCTCAGAAAGCACATTGAGACCTGGCCCCTACTGCTCTGTCTTGCTCCCTGAGAGCCATGAGGCGGGCAGCTTATCCCATCATAATGTGCTGCCTTGCCACAGGCCCAAAGATAATGAAGCCAAGCAGTGTGGACTGAAATCCCTGAAACTGTGACCCCAAGTAAACTTTCCCTCAAGTGTTCTGTCACAGTGAGGAAAAGCTGACTAATTCAGTCTGGCTCAGTGTCATTCCATCCAGCCCCCCTTCACACAGCCCCACAGGTTGAAGCCAGATGGCCTCTGTCTCTATGGTGCTTTAGGTATCAACTTGGAACTTGCTAACATCTTGGATTACTCAACATAATGCACTCTACCCTCTCAACCTCTGAGCACAGAAATCTGTCTTGCCACTTCCATGGCCCCAGTCCCTTTCCACCCAAGGACATCATAGAGACAGAAGTTTTACTTGTAGACTTCAGTCCATCCACCTCCTTTCTTCCTGCTTTCTTTTCCTTTTCTGGACCCAGTTAATACCTTGAAGGTCTTTGACATCAGCACCTCCAGCTTCTATCTATCTGTGGTTTTTCAGCTCTGTCCATCATGTGAAGTTTGGGTATGGATCAGTCCTGCAGTGTGTTTTCTCCTAGTCTGAAAGGAACCTTAGTGCCCCCAGCACATCCTGTTGCTTAGGCTCAGCTTGTTCCCTTCACCATTCCTATTCCTGCTCTTTTCTGGTCTCCTCGCATTCTATGCTGCCTACTGTTCTTCAAAGATAACCTCCTTCCTGCTGTGCTGAGACACTGAGACACCTATGGGAACCACCTCAGTTTCCTGCTCTCACCAGTCACACTGGGTGACTTCAATGAGCCTACTCACCTTTCCCCTCAAGACAGCCTTCTGTGAGCCTTCCCTCCTTTGACTCCTTTATCTCACTCTACAGCGACCTCTTCCCTAACCCTTCTCCTCCACTGGTGCATGCCCCTATTTATGGAGTAGCTCAGGAATATATATATATTCCCTTATCCTAAGTGTTTGTGACCAGAAGTGTTTCAGATTTTTTATTTTTTTATTTTTTTTATTTTTTTATTTTTTTTAATTTATTTTTATTTTTTTTGCGGCACCAGGGATTGAACTCACGACCTTGCGCTTGCCAGGCAGGCGCTTGGGCCACTGAGCTAGATCCCCGGCCCTGTGTTTCAGATTTTTTACAATTTAGGAATATTTGCATCTATCATGAGACATCTTGTGGAGGGGACCCATGTTAAACATGAAATTCATTTGTTTCATATGCACTTACACATATTGTGTAAGGGTAATTTCATAGAACATTTTTAATAACTTTATGCATGAAATAAAGTATGTGGTGCTGTAACAAAATACCTGAGGAAAAAAAATTATAAGGAGGAAAGGTTTATTTTGACTCATGGCTTCAGAGGTTTTGGTTCATGGTTTTGCTTTGGGCTTGTGGTAGGAACATGAGGTAGTGGAAGGTCCCTCATGGTGGCCAGAAACCAAAGAGAAAGGAAGGGGTTGGAGGTCCCCCTATCACCCTCAAGACACTACCCCAGTGATCTAACTTCCTTCTACCAGGCTTTACCTTATAAAGGTTCTACCGCCTCTTAATAGTGCTGTAGGCTGTAGATCAAGCCTTTAACGTGTGAACTTCTCAGGAACATTCATGCTCCAAACTGTAGCATATACATTGAGTCATCAGTGTGGTGGACTCATACCAGCATTCAAAAAGTTTTGGATTTGCATTACAGGTATAGCAGCCAGGTTAATGCTTTCTACCCCCAGTGATGCTTCTGAAGAGGTAGCAGTTAGTTAATGCTGTGTAACAAACCATCCCAAAGCTGAGTAGGGGACTTTTTACAGTCTTGTGGTTTGTCTGGAAAATTTCTCAGGGAAATTGTTCATATGACTGCACGCTAGCTAGAAGCTCTAGCTGCTCTGCTTCTGTCTCAGCCAAGAAGAGTCAGCCTTCTCTGCTCTACATGGTGCCTCATTCCCCAGGCCTGACCTGGGCTTGTGTCCATGGTGGAGGCAGGGGTCCAAGTGAGAGGACAGAAGTGAACAGAACACCCTGAACCCTGGGCTCTGAACTACCCCCTACCCATTACTTCTACATCATTCTGTTAGCTAAAACAAGTCAAAAGATCAATCTGGAAGTACAAGATGCAGAAATAAAAGGGGTAATTGAAAAGTACATTGAATGTTTAAATTTTTTAAAAAATTATTTCAGTAAAAGACAAAGTGCTTGTAATCCACTGATGAAATCATGATTTGGTGTCTTTATCAGAAAATGATGGAAGGGAGTAGTATGGTGGTGTGATCTTGGGGACTATATCAGGTCCCTGGCTCTGTCCTCCCTGGCTCTTTCCTGCTCTCTCTGCTTCCTAGCTGCCATGAGGTGAACCGGTTTCCTCCACCATGCCTCCCTGCAGTTATGTTTCTGCCTCACCACAGGCATAAACAATGGAGCCCATTTACCATGGACTAAAACCTCTAAAACTGTGAGCAAAAATAAACCTTTTCTTCTTTAAATTGATTTTCTCAGGTATTTTGTCACAGTGGTGAAAAGCTGAATAATACAACCAATTTCATATATTCAATTTAAGGATACTCAGTCTGTATCAATCTAACAAGGGAACTATTTAAGTCAATCTTTTTTGAAACCTATTTTGATGCATTTTTGTTTTCAAATGTTAATGCATTATATTTTTAAAATATAATAGCCAACAATATTTAAGAATGTTATAAAGCAAAGAATATTTTGATGTAATTTTTTTGAAAAAAATGAAAGTGCATATACAAGAGGAATATTGTGGCATTGACCACAATCAGTAGTTACATTCAAAGTTCAGCAAATATGTGATATTTCATGGACTAAATTTCAATGTACAGATATTGGGATAAAAAGAATCAAAGCTGTAGTCTATGAATGAACAGTGAATTTTTAAATGTAAAAACTGAATTCCCTCTCTTAAACCATTCTTTTTATTAGTCACAAAATTTTTATTTATGATACAAAAAGAAAATCTTGGAACTATGTTTCTCCTAGTGTACAGTTTGTGTCCCAATAACTGGTTGTGTTCTACAAGTTTGTTTGCATATCTAAATATATTTTTCATAAATGTAGCATAATGTTATGTTTTAAGGATATTTTGTTAATGTTTTATCCCCAATGTTACTAAATAATAATAATATTCATGTTGTTTATTTCACAAAACCTAAATATTTTGTAGCACCATTTCTGTGTTTTAGTTCTTAATACCAAGAATATATCATGCTCAGAATTGGCCCAAAGTATAGGAACTTTTTCCTGGAGAAAACAAATGAGAGGAGGTCACAGTGGCAATTTGGGGCAATTTGGGAATGGGTCTGAAGTGACAGGGAGACTCTGCTCTGGAGGGCAGCTTAATAGTCTAGGTCATGGTTGCCTAGGGAGACAATGACTTGCCAACCTGAGCAGGATTCTCACCTGTGTTATTAATTCACCAGCGGGCCATATGTTCACAGAGCATAGCCACATACAAAAGAATTAACAATTTTTGAAGTATATAAAAAGTTTCACTTTTGGAAGCTAAAGCAATTACTATGTTCAATTGAGTTGAAACCAACTGTCAGAAATGACTAAGCCTTCAGTCATGCTTCTCAGCATACAGAGGACCTGAAGGGAACCCTGTCGCTCCAAAAAAGAGTAACTGCATTGCCAAGCAGGATGAGCTACGTAAAGGAATTAGAAGCCCGATGAGTCTGGCTTGGACTGATGCCACAAACAGTCACCGTTACTTTCACCCTCGGTTCTGTTCTCTGTTTAAGCCATCACCAGAGCTGATGATGGTTATTTCTCTCTGCAGTGGACTAAATGTTTATGTTCTCACCAAATTCAAATGTTGAAGTACTACCTCACCCTTAATGTTTGGAAGGTGAAACTTGTGAAAGGTAGTTAGATCGTGAGGGAAGATTCTCATGAATAAGGTTAGTGTCCATATTAAAGGAACCCCAGAAAGCCATTTTGCCCTCTTTTGTGGTGTCTGAAGGTATGGTGAGAGACTGACTTTCCACAACCCAGAGGAGAGCTCTCATAAGAGCTTAGCCATGCTGATACCCCAATCTCCAACTACTTCCAGAACTATGAGAAATAAGTAAGTGTATGTAGGCTTTCTGGTCTATGACACCCTCTTTCTTGGCTAGCTAAAAGTTTTTAAAAACCAAAGGTTTTTTCAAGAGAAAGCATTCAGAGAAGGGTAAACATAGTGGTTACAAGTATTTTCCACAAATACCCATGAAGATATCATGTGAAGTTAGTATTTACGCAGTGACTTCTAGAAATCATTCATTAGCAACATGGAGAATGAGACATTTAATTCTAAATTCTGTTTTTGGCAAAATTGGGAGACAAGCCCAAAACTACAAAATTGGCAGATAGTTGTGAAAAAATTGATGCGGGGGCAGGTATATGTTTACGAGGAACAGTAAGAAGATCTCAGAGCTGCAGACTTCAGAAACCCAGTGGGTGCTTTTCAAAGGCAAACAGTATGTCCTGGTGCAAAGATGGAACGTCTTGCTTATAACTGAGCGTGAGGTGCATGAGCAGACGGCAGGATTCCGAGGAGCTGAGGAAGCACACAGAGAAACCGTATGTCTAAGAGGCAGTCTGTTTACCACGGTGAAGCACAGGACACGTGCATTGTTCACAGATGATTGAGAGATGAAGACTGAGAGAGCACAAAAACTCTAGGTCATGAAGAAAACCCCAGTCAGACTCGAGCATGTTCCTCCCTGGCACAAGCCTTTCAAAATAGCTGATCAGAGGGAGAGAGAAAGTGATAGAAAGAGACCAAAAATCCAAATAATGAAGCCATCAGGAAGGAGGAAAAACATTTTCTGATAATGGCCATGCTCTCCACATCTAGTATTTGTAAGAGTCGTGTCCCTTGATATCAGACTGCAGTGTTTTGCAACAGTGGTTTTCAACCGTGTTTGCCTATAACAGCAAAATTTAAGAAACACTAATATTTTAACCCCTAACACCAAATAACAGAACTGCTGGTGGGTACTCTAGACAAAGAGTCACTGCTGCCTCCCATGGTGATTCCGGTGTGTACCCACCAGGGAGTAGCCGTATTCTTCATCATTAGGCCTCCGACTCTCTCCGACCTTGTCTGACCTCCTCCCTCACTATCTTAGCCACTATATCATCACTGGGACACAGTACCAACACATACAGATTACAGGATGGAGATCTGTTTGGGCTCATGGCTTTGGTCCACTGTTGGCTGGCTCCAAGGCGGGAAAGGCGTGGTGGAAGAACCCAGATGGAGGAGAGCTGCTTATTTATGTCACCGCAGCCAGGAAGCAGAGAGGAAAGGGAGGACCTGGAGAGGAAGATGTACCCTTCCAAGTCACACCATCAGAGACTTGCTCCATCCAGGTCCTATCCCCTGACAGCAAATCAGCTACAGCCTCTATGATGCAGTCATCTTCCAGCTGCCATTTGGAGGGCTGTATAGATCTAACCCATAATACTCACCTTGATCCAAACTCCTGGTACCCTTTCTTTCTTAAACATAAGATCTTTCCTGCCTCAGTGCTGCCCTTACCAGCTCTTGCTTGAATCATAATGTGCCCTGCTTTTTTTTTTTCTTTTGAAGACTATTTTGTGGAGCAGTTTTAAGTTCATAGTAAACTTGAGCAGAAGATTCAGTTTTCCCATATGCGCCTTCTTTGGACATGTATAGCCTCTCCAGAGCATTATCAGCTGCCCACCAGAAGGAACACATTATAATCAGTGAGTCTGTAGTTGGAATTCTAGAGTTATTAGAATTTTCAGATTTGCTCCCATCACTTAGCAATATACATGGAAGGTTTATCCATGTCTTTTGATGGCTTGACAGCTTACTTTTTAGTGCTGAGTAATATTGTATTGTCTGGATATACCACAATTTGTTTATCCATCTGACTGGAGAAGAAAATCTTGATTGCTTCCAAGTTTTGTTATGAATAAAGCTACTATAAATATCCATGTGCAGATTTTTGTATGGCTATACGTTTTTAGCTCCTTTGGGTAAATACTCAGGAGCAGGTTGCTGGGTCCAATGGTATAAGAGAATGTTTAGTTTTTTAAATTAACTACTAAACTATCTTCCAAATAGATTGTACCATTTTGTATTCCCACGGACAGGACTTACTGCTACTCCATTATCCTTGCTAGCTTGTGATGTCCATGCTCTGCGCATTGGCCATTCCAGTTGGTATGGAATGGTATCTCACTGTTGCTCTGGTTTGTATTTTTTTTTAACAAAATAGGATGTAAAATTTTTTTATGTTTACTTGCTTTCTGTATATCATATATTTAAGGTGTCTTGTTAAAGGCTTTGGACCACTTTAAACAAGTTCTTATTTTCTTATTATTGAATCTTAAGAGTGCTTTGTACATTTGGATAACAATCTTTGTAAGTCTTTTAAAAGGATTTTCTCCAAGTATGAGACGTGATCTTTTATGCTTGCCACAGTATCTTCTGTAGGAGTGAAATTTTTTAACACTACCCAGCTTATCCTAGAAATTCATTCTTTAACAGATAGTGACTTTGACATTGTATCTAAAATTCCATTACCAAACTCAGGATCACCTCAAGTTTATCCTATGCTATCTCCTGGAATTTTTGTAGTTTCACATTTTACATTTACATTTGTGATTTGTTTTCAATTGACTTTGTGAAGGATGTAAGGTTCGAGTCTAGATTCAGTGTTTTGCATGTGACTGTCCAGTTGCTCCAGTACCATTTGTTGAAAAGACTGTCTTTTTTCGATAGCATTGCTGTGGCTCCTTTGTTAATGGTCAGCTCATTGTATTATGCAGGTCTGTTTCTGGTCTCTTTGTTCTGTTCTGTTAATCAGTTTTATGAATTTCTATTGAGGTATACTCAAGCTCAAATATTCTTTCATCAACCACATTCAGTCTACAAACAAGCCTGTTGAATACCTTCTTCACTTCTGTTACAGTGGTTTTTACCTCAAGTATTTCTTTTTAGTCTTTCTTCGAACTTTCATCCCTCTGTTATATGATCCATCTGTTCTTGCATGCCGTCTGTTTAATTCACTGTTTTAAATTTCTGGTCTAATAACATCAACATCCCTGTTACATCAGGTTATGGTGGTCACTTTGTCTTTTCAAGCTGTGTTCTTTGCCTTTTAGTGTGCTTTGTAAAATTTTTCTTGACAACTGGACGTGATGTACTATATTAAAAGAGGTGCTGGAAATAGGCCTAACTAATGTGAAGGTAAGTGTCTCTTGTCCTAAGATTAAGTGTCAGTCTGTTGGTGAGCTCTGTGTTTCTGCCATGTGAATTTCACAAGTATTGCTCAGTCTTTCCCCACTAGTAAGTAGCCCAGGAGGGCTGGAGTGGAGTGGAGTGGAGTGGAGTATTTCTCTTGCCCTGGGCCAGTTAGGCTTTGATAATGACACAGCAGGTTAGGCTCTGGTTAACTAGTTTCTCCTGAGTTCAGGCCTTAAGGACAGTGTCCTAGTGTATCTCCAAGTGGCGACTTTCCTCGTCCCGGTCTCAGAAGCATCAGGGAACTTTTTTCCAGCATACACTGAGATTCTAGTTGAGATCCTGGATGTAATCCTCACCAAAGCATATGCAAAAAAAAAAAAAGCAAGTAGGGCAGAAAAGAAAAAGTATATCTTTCAAGTCACTGAAACAAAAATCATAGAATTTTCTCTTACAAATCCTAATTGACTTGGACTGAATCTTTGTAAAATAATCTCTAAGGCCAGAAGAATGCCATGTTCTCATTGGCCATTTTAACTCACTCGATCTTCCCTCATCTGGGATTGACACAGATCTCACATTTGAACAAAATATATGGAATAAAAGCAAGGCAAGGATGAATCACTGGAATTACAGCTCAAGGGTCATCACCAGAAGAACAGTCCATGGATGTCAGGAAACAAATCAGTAACGAACAAGTGTGTAGTTACGTTTTTGAACCAGTGTTCATTTTAAAGGCATTCTTAGTCTCCCATTTTAAAGTAAAACTATTTATCTCCTTTTTATTTTATAGAAAATGTAGAATTTTTGTGCTATGTGGAGAAATTTGTGGAGTTGCAAAAATTTCTTGTTGACAATTATACAATACAAAATCAGTGCTTTATTTATTTATTGTGTGTGTGTGTATGTGTGTGTGCGCTAGGGAACTGGGCTGATCCTGCATATGATGTGCTTAGGCTGATGTTTTTTTCTCCTTTAATCATCATTCTTCCTGTCCAATTTTTTAAAAATTTGTACTTTGTGATCATCATTTGCTTATTGTGGGAAAAATACACTAGTTGAAATTATTTAAATTAACCTGTTAAGATATTCGTGGTAGCCACCCGTCAAATAGCAATGCCATTCACTAAGAGAAAAAGTTAGTGAGAAAAGAGGGATGATGAAAATATAATGTGTTTGCAACATGACTTTAAAATGTCCGTGTTATATAAGTCCTCACCATGAGGGATCCAAAACTGTTACTCTTTTTTTCCTGTCGTAATCACCTCACCATTGTCTTTCCCTCTGTATTCCATCATAATTATCTTGCCTCCAACAAATGAGCTTTTGGTGAGACATTTAAGATCCAAATCATAACAGCATAGTCTGCCTATGACAGTTAGTTACTAGCAGAACACATTATTGACCAGGTATAACAGTAAGTTAACATGCCAAAATGCTTTTACCATGAAGATATGTGTATCATAATCTGTCATTCATGTATCTTTTTTCTTTTTGAAATATTCACTCTAAGCATTAAGAAATAACTGTAATAATAGCTAATAATTTAATATATGTTTTACTATGTGTCAAGCTTCTTTGATGTACTAAACATTTAATTGTATTACTGACCTTAGATGGCAAATGGTATGATCCTTCATACCATCTTGAAAGAAGATAGAAGAAAATTGACCATAAAAGAAAATAAGTAACTTATCTAATATTACAGATGTAGTAAATGAAGAAGCTGCTTAAAGCTCAGCTGACTCCAAAGCCAGGGACTTTTAACTGTTTGTTTTTATTATCTCTAGGGCAACAGGAAGCAAGGGATATTCTTTACAGCTAACAACCGTGTATTGTTAGAATCAGTGTAGAGGGCAGATAATCAGGCAAACTTTCACACAAAGAGGCTATCTGATTAGAATCCAGTTTGAAAGGATCCAGGGGACTGGCAAATCATTGACATAAAGATAAGATTGAGAGGGAGGAAGGTCAGGGTTGAGGCTCATACTGTAAAATGGGAGGGAATCAGATTTCCTGTGAAGGGAAAATCACCTCTGGACTTGTGTATCTGACCACTGGTCATCTCTCCCAACTCTTGCTCAGGGATTCACACCCTGATGTCTGTCTCCTGGCCTCAAGCAGGTGCAGTGTTGCCCTTGCAGAACTGCATCAATTCATCAGTTCCAGGGATCTCTAGGGAGACATCCAAAGGGTTCAGAGTATGTGATACCTCTTTCTTGCATGTGCTGTCTTCAAGAAGCAAGTTTGAATCTCTTTCATAGTTAGTTAGTAACTCCAAACTTATTTTGGGGTTAATAAAACCCATAGCACTCAGCAGAATGGCACATATCTCAATCCCTGTTGACTTTTATATATTTATAAATTATATCCAAGTATTATTATGTCAACATATTAAATATATTGAAATGTGCAAATATTGGAAAATTTAAGTGGATGAATTAATGGTGTTTTTTTGCTACCAGATAATTAACTACCACTTGATATTTTTCAAAAAGATTTCCTTTCTGTGCTTCCATAGTCATTGGCTTATGTCTCAAATGTATTACCATATTAATCAGCAATTATTTAGTTTTCTCCTTGGCTGGAAGGAAAAGCTACTAAAACATGAAAAACTGTACACTTATCAGTTGGTTAATTTGACAAATATTTAATGTGTATTTAGAGGCAAAGGAAATATAAGTATCAAGACTCAGTCCTTGAGTATTATTTAAACTCAGGCTCTGGCTTGGCAGGGTATAGACAGGTAGACAGTTACAGGTTAGTATGTGCATGAGTACTGTGACAGTTCTTAGGAGATCTCCAGTCTTGCAAGGAAGCAGGATGTCTGCAGAGAAGTTTGGAGAAGACCATGTATTGATCTAGAATGGCTCCTGCTGTGTGGTAGGTCCTCAGCAAAGGTACATGTTAAAGGCTGATTTTTGTTGGTTTGTGAGGATTGTGAAAAATCCTCTCTGCTTGTCGCCCACTTTCTGCACCAACTGAGAGAAATGCAAAGGGACATAGCAAGTGAGGATCTCATCTTATCTTTTCTGTTACAAATAAAACTGTCCAAGAATACATAGTAGGTGTGCAGCAACAATGGACTTCCTGAGGGTGTATTCCTGGTGAGGATTCACCCACCTACCTTTCAAGCAGCTCTGCAGGATCACAGATCCCCACTGGGAAGATGACCTTTTCAACTTTGAGTGTGAAGGGTCAATGCAAAAAGCATGTTCTCTGCAGGTAGGAAGCCAGGCCTCTAATGGGAGAAGCTGCTTCCCACAGGCCTACTTTCCTGCACACTGGGAAGAGGCATATACCCACTTTCCCTGGGAGGAGATGAGTGAAGTTGTTGAAACATTCCAGGAATGTTGTCCAATGGAAGGAACATTCTCAGAAAAGGAGTAAGTTTTACATATGTAAATAAGCATTGTCACAAATTTTTAATGTTAGTATCTTTTCACAGTTCTTGGGTACAGATCTTCTTATTCCTCTGAGTATTCTCTTTTTTTACTGTACCTCATTTTCTTTAAACTTATTTTATATCACCTATTATTTTCCTACCATCATCTACCTTTTAATCTTTATTCAGAAATTTCTGAATGCAATAAAGAAATTTGGGGACATCCCTGGAATATGACTGGAGAATTCTTACTTGGTACTGTTTTGTAAGAAGAACAAGTGTATTTATATTTTATATGCGTATGTTATCCCCTTTGCATACCGATACATGAAATGCCAGATAAATATAAAATGAAATAAATTGAGAAATGTTAATTTTGCCAAAAAATAGGCAGAGATATCTTTAAATAGCAATATGTTTTACTCAATGTGAACTAAAAATAAAAATCAGACAAGAATTACACTTCTCTGCAGGAACTCTTTTAATGATAGACGTTAGTCAAACAAAGACATCAAATTTCAATAGGAAGTTATTTCCATCTGGAATTCTCTGTTAAATGAAACTAGATATTAGCTGTTTTTACAGGAGAATGGATAAATTTTCAATCATTACAAGACTCGACCAGTCTACTTCCTGAATACTCTTTCTGAATAGTTATTTGAGGATGTATGTCATCATAGTAAGGGAATCACAAAATCTCAAGAAAGATCAGGGGGCAGATAGCTCCCCTGGGGACAGCAGTGTCTCCCAACCAAGACAGCAGCTCTGCAGAGGCCCAGCCAGCCAGGAATCAGAGGAGGACAGCCCTAATCACACAGATGCTAGAAAGAAAGAAAGTCCTCCACACCGGGGATTTCTATGGAAAACCGGGAGGAGCTAGAGCATAAGAGAAAAAATGCAAAAAATAAAGAGGAAGATAATTAAACAATCAGGGAAGTTAATACTGGTCATTTAAAAAGCCATGATCCAACCATGACAAAAGCTATGTAAATTAAAAATGAAGGCAAGTGCATTTCATGAAGAAAAATGAAACTAATTCCAAATGGGAGATTTAATTTATACACTGAGGCGGCATATTTAACACAATTTTTTCTTCTAACAAAGGACAGGATGAGGGACAATATTCAGAAACTCCAACAGCAAAAATTGTATGGAAAAGGCATACTGTCAAGATGAAGCAATTAAAATAATTGGAAGGATGTTTTTAAAAGTAGATCCCATTTAAACCTGTTAATGGAGATATTCCTCCAGCTTCTGCCTAGTTCCCTCTCAAAAGAACGTGGCTCATTGTGAAAATGTGAGCATTGTTTGTTACACTTTTATTTTTTAAATCAATCTATTCAAATCACAGGAGATGCCCCTATCATTTTAAAACAGAAAGTGATGTGCCCAGCTCTGGTCACACAAAAGTTCAGGAAATAGGAAGAAGGCAGGAGACGAAGCTGCAGGCCCTGTGGGCACAGGTGAAAATGGAAAAGTTTGGAGTTAGAATGTCCTTGGTCAGATGACAGAGGATAAGAGACACTGCCAGGACTTCTGAAAAGGAAG
>RJWT010005646.1:0-30561 GCA_004365215.1 Cuniculus paca | reverse complement strand
CCATCAATTGAGGAATGGATAAAGAAGATGTGGTACTTTTATACAATGGAGTACTATTCAGCTATAAAGAAGGATGATATTGAGGCTTTTATAGGTAAATGGATGCGATTTGAGACCATACTCATAAGTGAAATAAATCAAACTCACATGTGTAAATATTGCATCGTCACCCTAGTGTAAGAAACTGAAAAACTTAATAAAATGCAAAACCCCTGATAAATATGGGGGAAAGGTCCTGAAGTTCAATGGTGCTTTTATTCTTTGATTTGATTGATTGAAGTCTCTTTTCTACTATTTGATTGCAATATGTGAGAAGATATGAACCGTTTTTTGAAGAAAACAAACGACATTAAGGTAGCCATTGTTGATTTCTTATTGTATGATTTGAAGGCCTATAATCCTTTCACTCTGTTGTTTTATCTGGTTTCATATTATTTTGTTTTGTTTGGGTTCATTGTGTGTGAATGTATGAACAACCATTTCGAAAAAAACAAGAGACACTAGGGTAGCCATTGTTAATCTCCTATTGTTATGTTTTGAAGACCTGTATTGCTTGCAGTGTTCTGTTCTGAAATGCTTTGTTGTGTTTAACTCTGTTTTGTTTTGTTTTATTTCCTTTAAAAAAAATTAGCATGTACTCTTTTGCTAACAAAGGATTTAGTATAGGATTTGGTTCATTAAAAACATTTAATAAGTATTGAATTTTTAAAATTTTATTTAACTATCAAACATTGATTATCTAACATTAAGTCTTATAATGAAACGTTATATAAATAAGATTTTTTTTAGTGCTTTTCCTCAAATTTTAATGTTCAGTGGGATAGAGCATATTTTAAGATTGCCTCCAGACTAGAAAAGACACCAAGTCAATAACTTGCCTTTGATGAAAGGAACATTCAAATTACATTCTGATTAAAACTTATCTACTCTGTTCTGAAAATTGAATAAAGATTCTATTTTGTGACTTCTGAAAGATGATTGAAAGCCCTCATATTTGGAAAAATATTTTTTTTCTAATTTATAACATTAATATTCCCTGCTAATACTGAGAACTGTTCTTTCATTTTCTGAAATGAAATTTACTGATTCCTCACAATTCTTACAATACATGTTTACATATCTGAGATCAGTCCAAGTGCTCTATGTTCCCTTTTAAGTCATAAAAAAGATTAAGCATCTAATATATTTGATTGGGTACAAGGCTGTTGTATTACTTTGCCAGTGGCAACAGTTATAGAATTTTGAAACTAATGGAATTCATTGCATTATTGGTGCCGTTAGGGAAAAACAATCAGTGCACTCAAATGTAATATATAATGTATATTTTTACAGAAAGGATAAAAATTAGGAAGTAAATGACAAAAGAGTGAGTATCTCAAAATATATATATATTTTTTCTGGCACTGGGGATCAAACTCATGACCTCGCACTTGCCAGGCAGGCACTTATGTCACTGAGCTAAATCCCTGGCCCCAATTAGCTCAAAATAACAAGAAGGAAATTGTGCAATAACAGCTAATGCCTTTAACATTCTAAAAACTCAAAAAGAAAATAAGAGGATGTATTTTGACTTTATATTTTTAAAAACTAAGCTGAAGCTGAAAGGGAAACTATATATCAAATTGAAAACACTATCCTGATTTATCATAAACATGAACGACTGTCTTGATGTGAACAGTCCTCATTTCATTTGTGAATGGGCAAAGAAATTAAATGGTGAAATGGTAAGAATGAGTGGAGATTGCAAGTTGCCAAAGGCCAGAACCGCCTCTTACTCACCATCCTGTCCTTGGTCGCTGAAGCAAAGTGGGCGCTAACAGTGCATTCCCTGAGAGACCAGCGGGAGTGTGGACAGCCCGTGAGCTCTAGGTGGCTGAGCCCGAATTGCTGTCACTTCATTTGATTTCATTCATTCTCCCTTCTGTTTTTCTTTATCCAGTTTCTTTCTTGCTTCCTTACTTACTATCAAAAGTGGCTTGAATACTTTTATTGGGAATTTTGTCTACCTGGACCACAAGACGATTGATTTCATTGCAATCAATGGACGGGCCCTAGTCATTCTACCCTACAAGATGAAGTTCTCTCATCGTGTCCATTTATCCTCCTGTTTTTTCTCTTTATTTGATGTATAAGATATCAACACTAATTGCAAGCACATACAGTATGATGTGCTGATGAGGTGATTTTTCAGGTCCATAGTTCTTATGCTACATACATCATATACATGACACATGTTATGTATTCTTATAACTACATTATATGAGTGTATATATTTTTGTTTTGTTGTATTTTTTCACATAAACAAAATGCCTCCTCAAAAAATTATTTTTTCTAAAGTTAGTGTTGAATTTCATGTATATTTCAAGAATATCATTTTATATAAGTTTATATGCAAGATAAAGATATAATGAATGAATTTCAGTTTAGAGGAATGTAATTTTGCAGAGTTAATAAAATTGTAACAAAAATATTACCTTTTCCCTGTGGGTTATTCTGAATATTTACACAATGTCTAAACAAAAAATTTTTTGTTTATTTTATATTTTGAAGGGTCACATGATAGCTTCCTGTGATGCCTGTGGGGTTATAAAGCTATGGGACTTTCGGAAGCTTTTACCAATTGTGTCCATTGATGTAGGTCCGAGTCCTGGCAATGAGGTGAACTTTGATTCGTCAGGTAGGATTCTTTCAGTTTAAATTTTGTAACCAAGCTAACAGCATTTGTATTTATTCTGAAACTATGATATTTTTCCCTTAAATGTGGGGGACATTTATCCTATGTAAATTTTTGTTCTTAGTATTTTATTAAAATATATTACAGTATATTCATCACATTTCATATCATATGTCATGTCATTAAAGAATTATATTCATCATATTCATAAGGAATGAAATAATAGGAGAGGTAAGTGTTAATATATATAATGTATCTTTGCTAGTAGTTCCATTTAAACTCTTAAGGACATATTCCTTAGAATCATGATCCAAGGTAAGTAAATAGGGTTTTTAAGAGGAAATGTAACTGAGAATAGAGAGGAAAAGAGTTTGGTGAAAATGCACTTGAAACATTTTTAATGTAATGTTTGTAGTTATCACAACTTAATAAGTTACCCAATGTTGTTTAGATTTTGTAATTAACGAGTACATATTCATGTTCTTGTTGCAATTATGTTCTGTATTCCACAGTATCATTATTTAATTGTGTTTAGCATATTTCTGCAGTAAATTAAATATTATAAATCACATAAAGTATTTTATTCTTACTGATCTTGGATTGTATAGCAATTGCTACTAAGAACCACAGTAATCCCTAGTGTCCATTTAGAAGATTGAAGATACAGTTTTATCTACATCTTTAATTCCTAGATGAAGAATATAAAATATATCTTCTCTTTGCTAGTGTAATACTTTCTTAAATTTTGAGAACTCTAAGAGAGCTATATGTGGTAGATTAATGTTATAGACAAAACAAAAACTACACTTTTAGATGAGAAATTGAGTATACATTAGAGAAATCATGATGTATTCTTTATAAAAAGTAATCTATATTAATTCTGTGAGCCAAAAACTATAAACATATCAGGAATAATATAAAACCATGATATTTACGGTGTATTTCTTAGGATTAGTTCTATAGCATTGTCATCATACATTAGAAATTTAGAAAATGGTACAAATGTCTTCTGAAATTTTAAGTTGAAACAATAACTCATTTAAAAATGATTTTATTAGTACTCTGGACAATAACACATTTATGGTCTGCCAGAATTAAAAAAAAAATAAGCCAAATTTGGTGTTTGTGGATACTGATTCTTCTACATCAACTTCCCCTTCGGCATTAGTATGATCTCTCTTCTGTTTCAATGTTTAATGGAAGGAAGAGGGGATACTAGGGGCCAGCTAGGACTTGACATTTATGTTCTGTAGGAGTAAAGAATAAAACAACCAGCTATAAGAATTACATTTTAATTTTTATGTTTATTATTACACATTTGCAATACATACTGATTGCAGTCATTGTGGGGAGTTGTGGAGAGATAGATGATAGATAGATAGATAGATAGATAGATAGATAGATAGATAGCTATAGATATAGTCATATCTTAATCTTTCACATCCTTTCCTATTAATCCTGTAAACCCTTCCCTTCCCTCCATTTCTTGGTCCTCTTCCCATTTGTAAAAGATATTTTCCTCTGTTTCCTATTACCTTTCATTTTACTGTTTGGTTTTTTTTTTTTTTTGGTATATATTTTGCCTTCTCATATAAGAGAGACAATGTCATGTTGCAGATGATACAGTTAGTTTATTTAACTTAACATTATAGTCTCAAGATACATCCATTTTTCTACAAATGACTTAAAATTTTCCTTCTTTGTGGCATTGTAGTACTCCATTGGGTATAAAAACTACATTTTCCTCATCCATTCACCTTTTGATGGACATACAGGCTGCTTCCAAAATTCGACTCTTGTGCTGTTTTAAACATGGTTATGCAAGATTCACTGTAATATGATGTGTTTAATCTAGAAGGAGAATAGACAGGTAAACTGGAATTCCTACTTTTAGTTTTAGAGAAACACTCACCCAGATTTTCATAGTGGAGGCACTGGTTTGTGTTACTACCAAGATGCAAAGTGTTCCTTTTCCCCCACAGCCTCTCTAAGATTTGTTTTTATTTGGTTTATTGATGAGAGTCATTCGTTCTTCAGAAACAATCTGCTGAGAGATAAAATAAATAAAAATCATAAACACATAGGTGCCAGCATAGGCTTTCTAAATAGAGCGCCAGTTGCAATTCTTTTGCCTCTTTGATCACTTTTAGCTTGAAGTTCACAAGAAAATTGCTACCCTTTCTTTCTTTCAGGGTTCTGGTGTGTGGATTATTGTTTTACATCCTTTTTTAGTCTAGGAATTGGGGAGGGGGTCGTCTCTTACATGCAATAAAGCATTGACTATTTTTTGATTAATTTTGCCAATCTGTGTCTTTTAATTGCAGAGTTGAGGCTATTTACACTGAGCGTTATCACTGAAAAATATTGACTTATTCCTGTCATTGTGTTCTTTGTCTGTCACTGACTTCCTTGTTTTTATTTTATTTTTGTTTAACTCTTCACCTTGCTTGATGTATTCAGTCTATATGACTTTTTGCCTTCCTTTGTTTTATTGTCAAGAATCTTCTTTAGTATTTTTGGAGTGCTCACTTGATGTTTGTGAATTTCTGAAGGTGTTCTTTGTCATAAAATGTTCTCAGTTCTCTTATCAATTTTAAAAGATAGTTTTGCAGGATATATGATTCTGCATTGGAAAATATTCTCTTTTAGGGCTTGATACACCTCACTCTAAGCTCACTTGGCCTTTAAAGGTAGTGTTGAATAATCTGCTGTAATCCTAATGGGTTTACCTTCATTAGTGATTTTTTTTTCTTCTCTCTGACATTTTTTTAAAAAATTCCATTCTTGTGTTGGGCTTCTGGGATTTTTGACTATGATGTTCTTGGAGAACTTCTTTTTTCTATGTAGTTATTTGGCATTCTCAATTTCCTATATATTGAATTCTTTTCCTGTACTCGGAAAATTTTCTGCATGATTTCCATAATCAGATTTTTATTTCATGTGTTCTTTCCTATACTTTCTAACTTGAATTAGCCTCATGTTAGTCTTTTTAGTGTCATCTAATAGCTGTTGAATAAATTTTTCTTCTTGTTTTATTTTCTGAAATCGTTTTTTCACATTATTCATTTCTGCTGTTCATGTGTCTTATTTGTGGGATTTCTGTTTGGTACCTTCTCATCTCTTTTAATTTTTTACTTGATGCTTTCATAGCCACATTGTTCTGATAGCTTCACTATCTTTGGTGTTGGATCATTTTTGACCTTAGTGAGTTTCTTTGCTTCCTCTTCAATCATGTTATGTAACTCAGCTGTTTGGTTTTTGAGCTCTTCTCCATTGGTACCCCTTGGATCTGCTTTGGGAGAGTTTGAGGAATCTGGGGACACTTTGTACCTTGTTTTTCATGTTTCCTCAGTTGATTTGGGATGATGCAAGTGTGGTGTAGTTTGTGCAATAACTGGTTCTTGTGTTCTCCATCAACTTCTTCCAGAATTCTCATACCTCTTGCTTCCTTTAGTGCCTGATAAATATTGCAGCTGTCTCCTTGTCTTCCTCCCATAGGCCTTCCTTCCCCACTGTATGTGCTTGGAAGACTACCTATCCAGATGTCCTCATTGTCTCTCTGTCCACAGACATCTGTCTGTCTCAGTCCTGTCTTTAAAACTTAGTGCTGCCATCAGGCTCAGCAGAAGGCCATCTTGCCAGCACAGGGCAGTGGCAGATCTTCACACCATCTCGGGACTTTCCATTCTTTGGAAAAGGAGAAGGGTGCCATCTCTGACCCTTCTCTCACTAAAATCTCCTGCTTTCTACATACTTGTTACAGGCCCAGACTTGCCTGCCTTCTGAAGCCCCTTGGCTTGAATGTGCTCACCATATCACTCTAGGAAGCCCACTGGTAAGTGTTCATAGCATACTGAATGTCTCATTTGCATAACACTCCCTTTGTATGTGAGGGGAACAGAGAACTTACTTTTGTCTGTACTAGGCAATCTTTCTCTCTCCCAAAAGCCCCACCATTCATAGGCCCTGTGGTTCTCTTATTTCCAGGACACTGGTAGTAGGACATTGGTGCACAACATTTTCTCCTGGCCTGTTCTTCTGCTTTTGCTTGCCTGTGTCTCACTCACTGTGCCCGGTGGGAGGTTAGAGTGGTTGTGAAGCTATACCACCTGTCGGCCCTTTATCGAAGTGCCAGCTCCCTCCCTCCGTGCAGTTCCCTTCCAAGATGGGTGTGGGGCAGGGTGCCAAGATACAGGTTCCCCTCACACACCCGCAAGACACTGGATTTTGCTCCAGCTAGATGCTATTTTCATTTACCTTCCCTTATCAGATGTCATCTTTCGCTCCTGGCATAGGGTACCTGCTTTTCTCGAGTGCTGGTCGGAGACACTCTCCCTTGCTGTCACCCCATAGGGAGCCATCTTCTCTCCTCTGAACATATTTTCCAAGGTTCTTGTAGTCATATAACATAAAATTAAACAGTTTAATTAGTTCTTTTAACTATATATAAGAATAATCCTTGAAAAAACTAAGTTCCAGGTACAAAATTACGTCAGAATTTGATTTTCTACTGTGAATGCTTATTAATATTTTCATTTATAGTTTCTGATGCTTAAAGAAAGCTACATTAGCACTATAGCTGTAAAGGAGGTTTAACTTAGTTTTCACAAACATTTTGTTTTCCTAAATCCCTTCTTAGTATCCTGAGTGAGATTTAAATATTACATTTTTGAATTCTAAACTTTGAAATTTTGAAACTTTGGGCTATGATTTAATTCTGTTTTATCTCTCTACAATTGGGATCTTTCTAATGGAAATACTTCAGGAGACTGAGAGAATGCAATTTCAGCTTGACTGTATAATGACTTTTGTCATTTCTTCAAGGAATATATGATAATTAATTTTAATTCTATGTGTTTGTGAAATTACTATCATAAGTCTTTTCTCATTAAATAATGAGAAAACTGCACTACTCTACAGGCCTTTAATGACTCATTATTTACAAAAGTTAAAATATATCAAAAGTTATGAAACTAGGGAGAACAAATAAAAGTTCTAATGAGAGCCTGAGGAAGAAGTAAAAATCACAAACTACTGGAAATAATCCTTCTTTCAAAAGAGTAATTCTGGAGCCAAGCAAAATTGAAATAAGGATAAGAATACATACATCTCTTCTAATTCAGGAAAAGATTATTTAAAAGAGAAGTTTAACTGAATTATATCATGCAAATATCTGGAATATGAGGATAAAGTCAAATCTGACTTAGTAAGCTGAAAATATGTATTTATTTGAATATACTTTTATGCATTCCCAGTGGCAAGCCAGTGCAAGCCTCCATTATATAATCATTTTTTTAAAGTGACAGTACAATGATACTGCTGACAATAATGAATATATATTGAGGGTTTACATTAAGTTGGGTCAAATCATATTTCCTGATCAAAATTCTTTGACACACTGATGTATATAATAAGATATATACCTAAAGCATTATTTGTTACAAATTTACTAATGTGAGTCTAGGATCTGGTCAGCTGTCTCAGAGGTACTTTTGTGCATGAGGAGAAATCATTGAAATTGAATATGTAGTGTCATGAGACTATTTTATGAGATGTGAATGTATGGATAGCATCGTGTCCTGGGAAGCTCATTAAAAGAATGTGAGTCGTTGCTAGAAATTGTAAGTGATCTCATAGAAATAAAAAATAATATCTCTCAATCGGTTTAATTGAAGAATAGCTTGAGGTTAGAGGTGTGCTGCTTTGCTTTATAAAAATGTTTTCATTTTTATACAGTTATCTATTTTTGCAAAAAAGGGATTTCTTATTATTGGAAATCTAATACAATAATAAAAGTGGCGGTCATACAACCACTTGACATTGTTGTCCATCGCTTTTCATTTAAAATTCTCATGTATGTTAAAATGGCCTTATTATTCATTAAAATCATAGGTTTTCATTTTGAAAACATAAGTATGATAAATAATAAATTAGAGTTGTGGTGTGTGTGTGTGTGTGCATATGTGAGTGTGATACTCTGGATTGAACCCAGGGCTTTACACATTTCCATCCCTTTGTATTACATTTTTTCTTTTGAGTTAGGGTCTCACTAAGTTGCCCAAATAAGACTTGAATTTGCATCTTCCTGCCTCAGTCTTCCACATGCTGAGATTACGGGCTAATGAAAGGTATTTTATCTGCTTTAAAATTGAGATTCCTAATACTCTACCATTTTTATCGTATAGCTTTGGGGAAAATATTTGAAAACCAAGTTCTAGAAAAAGAATATAGACTGTAATTCAGACTCTTGGGTTTAATCACATCTTCAGCACCTTTTAGACTTTAGGAAAATTATTTAATCTCCCTGTGCTAACTTTCCTTATAGAGATAATGGAGGAGATAATTGTCTTGAAGTGTTTAATGTGGATTCAAAGGGATAATGGTATCCTGCAAGAAAGAGCTCTCAGCATAGTCATTGACTGAGCTTTATCCTAGGGCTGGAAGGGTTCTCAAAGGTCGTCTCACTCATTTCAGGAATGAGAAAAGCGTGTGAACACATAAATGTGCAAGGAAGATACAGTGCCTGCCACTCTAGGAGGTTTCTGCTCAAAGCACGGAGAGCAGTGAATAAGCATTGAGGAAAACAAAGGTCTAAACCTCATTCCCATATTAAATGGTTAACTGTAATATGATGTATACATGTATATGTAAGACATTTGAAGATGCATGAACCATCATCCCAGGTTTTAGCTTTCTCATAGTTCTAGTAGTCACTCAGGTATTTAAAAGAGGACTTGCAAGTGACATGGCTCTATGTACATATGTTTTATTTGAAAATACATTGCTCATGACAAATGCAGATTGTCTGTTTATAGATATATACATATATTAGTACATATTTATAACTCTATATTTTTAAAAGCATGTATTTCTGTGTTTCTTTTCATTAAACAGAGAGCCTCCCAGTACTATAAAGCAACAAATTTTTGTGAATATTCACTCTTTTAATAATGGTTCTCACTTGGTATACCCAAAATGCCATATATTTTGTCATTCAAAAACTTACTGCTATTTTAGAAAAATGTTAAATGGGAGTGCACAGTGAAAGTAATAAAAATGAACCGTAACAATTTATTCATACACTTTTCCAATCTCTCATTTCATTATGTTGATGCAGTTTAGATATATTTTTCTACCTTTCATAAAGGGCAATTCCAGTACATTTAGAAAGAAGTCACATCCCTAAAAAACTAGAGGCCAAAACCCGAGCCAGATAGAGACTCTTCAGTAAAAAGCTTATCAGTATCAGATCGTTAAAATGGGTGAAGTTTTCCACCATTTGGAGGAAATCCTAAATATTTTCCACAGGCAGAACTACAGTAGAAATGCTAAAATGGGAAGTAAAAAAAAAATGACTCCACTGAAAAAGTATTCAGTTTTTCAAACAGAATGATATAGCCCCAGATTCTTTGGTTTAAATTTGATTTTATCAGTTTCCGCTGGTAAAGGCTAGAGTGCATTTGTTTTTTATTTAAATGTCAGGATATGGTTCATTCCCTGTGGCAGATGTGATGAAGCGGAGTGGTGAGAACGTTTTTAGAAATTAGGAGCCCTGGTTTTGAATTTTCTCTTCACTACTCACTATCTAAATGATGTTTGGTGAAATCTTCAAACATTTCTGAGCCTCTGTTTCCTTGTACCTAAACCATTAAAAAATCCATAGAGATTTAAAGTTCCAGCCATGATGGATTACAGATTTATTGTTTACCTATAACAACTGAATAAAGAAACAGACAGAAGTTTGTGAAATACTAGTTTTCAGATACTGAATGTTGCATAGTTAAAAAAAAAAAAAAGATCCCTGAGAGAGGGAAAGAGAGCAAGGTAAGCCCATGACTGACCCTCTGATTACTGCTTGGAGAAAGTTTCCGGGTCTCAGCCAAGGTCCCAGTACAATACAGGGTGTGTTGGGGAGAGGAGCCACAGTGTGCAACAGATTCAGGTCACAGGATGAAGTACAGGACAGGTGAGAAAGGCACGAGACAGCCATGGAGAGCTGCAGCACATGAGAGAGCCAGGGAGAGCCAGTCTCCAGCTGTGTAAGGACTGGCACATGACAGCTTGCAGCCAGGAAAAACTCTGTCTGAAGAGTTACAGGAAAAAAAAAAAAATCCCAAGAGCTCACAAGACCCAGTAATTTGTGTTCCCACCAACTGGAATCAGCAAGCTACTACCCATAGGCCAACGGCCTCTTTTCATATACGAAGTTTTATTGAAACACAGCTTCACTCATTCATGTTTGTATTGTCTAAGTTTGTCCTTATACCCCAACAGCAGATCTGAGTATTCTTAAGAGAAGCCATAGAGCCCGCAAAGCCTAACATTTTTACTATCTGACTGTTTGAGTCACCTTTCTGTTGCTGGAACAAAGTACTTGACATATACAATTTAAAGGAGGAAAGATTTATTTTGGATCATAGTGGCAGAGGTGTTAGTCTATGGTGGGCAGGCATCAAGATAGAAGCATCACGGTGAAAAGGCATGGTAGAGGAAAGATGCTCTCTTCATGGTAGCCGGGAAGCAGAGAGAAAGAGAAGGAACCAGAGAGAGAGGGACAGGAGTCCAGATATGGTCCCTGAAGTCATGAAAATATGACCCACTCCCTTCACGTTGGCTCCACATCCTAAATTTACATTAAATCCCAATAATATGATATCATTACTGGATCGATCCACCGATAAAGTTAGAGCCCTCATGACCTAATCACCTTCCAAAATCTCCACTCCTGAATGAACACATGCGATTTCTGGGGGTCATTTTAAATTGAAACCATAACAGTGCCCTACACTGGGTTGCTAAACTAAGCGTACATGGGAAGGATCGCATCCACAGTGAAGCAACATTGGTCTACACCTCTGGAACTAACTCCCTCACTAGCTTGTGAATTGACTTGTGCATTGACCTATTTAATCCTCTGTATCACTCAGTGAAAATGTTAACTCTTGACCACTTTTTACAGAGAGGGAAACAAAGACACCTCAAAGATATTAAAAACCTCATGTCACTTCGCCGATGAAATCTGGAATTGGAATTCAAAACTAGGCAGTCTAAATTCAGAGAAAAGTTGGATATTATTCTGATTCTTATGGAAATGATTGTGTCTCTTAGGAGAAATCACTCATGTGCTACGGATATTAAAATAGTCTCATTAAATACCACTTGGCGATGTTCTACTAAAAGCTAAGTCATAGACTCCTGTTATTTTCCTTAGCTGCCAATTAGTTGTCTGTAGAAGAGAAGAGAAACAGAACAGAGTTCTCTACTGTTATCTACCAGGTTTCTACTGTGTCTTATGTGCAAGGGACAAACTAAGTACCTGTGCATTCCAAGTCGGAGCTGGAACTCCCATCTCATACGGCATCACGAATTCCTATCCACATCACCAGGGCTGAATTGTGCCTGCACCTGCAGGGACTTCATTCTGTCTTTAAGACTTGGCCTGACTACAAAT
The DNA here is from genome assembly GCA_004365215.1 of Cuniculus paca. Taxonomy (NCBI): domain Eukaryota; kingdom Metazoa; phylum Chordata; class Mammalia; order Rodentia; family Cuniculidae; genus Cuniculus; species Cuniculus paca. The sequence continues at coordinate 18,436 of RJWT010005646.1, read as the reverse complement.
GGAGATAAAAGTCTTAAGAAAGAAAGAATGCAAGTCAACTAATTTTATTTTTCAAGCTTTGGAGGATCAATACAGTTCTACCACATCAACTTCTTGGAACAGAGAGCCACAAGAAAAGGATAAATGAGAAGAGAGAAAAGGTGACCAGATGACCCAATTCAATTATTTTTATATTTAATTTCATGTTTAAGTGGTCCCAATATTTAATTTATGTCCCAATATTTAATTTCATGTTTAAGTGGTCCTTTTATATATGCAGATCCATTTTCTTCTTAAAGAGAATAAGGGCCCCTCTCACTGAAGAATGGAACTGGAAGAATTGAAGGAAATCAGATCGGTTAGCCCTTTGAATATACAAATCTGTGAATAATTCCTGGAATGAGGCATGCTGTGCTCTAGGAACTAAACTGTCTTGCAACTATGTAGTGCTGAATTGGGTTTCATCTCTTCTATTTTAAATAGATTTGAGAGCTTTAATTACATATTTATATCAATAAATTTGTGTGCTCGTACAATTCTGTAAAAACCTGAATTGCATTCCACTTAATTACTGTAACTAGGAATTATAAAGAAAAAAATGGATGAATTTTATGCTTTATCTGTAAAATTGACTATTTTTTCACTTTGATTTTGTCTTATTATCCCCTGGACTAGAAATATTGTAATTTTCCTGCAGCAAACATGGAGAAGTAGCAAAATAATAGTGGAGAAAATTTTAATTACAGACATATTAACCAAAACTATACTAATTCAGGGAGAACATTGAGAGTAGCAGTGAATGTTATGGTGTTATGGCCGGGAGTCTGTTCCGGTAGGTCTAATGTCCCTTTCTATTGGCCAGTGATAAAGTACTTAGACTGGCACCTAAATAATTGATCGTGAATCCTGACAACTGACATACATTTGAATTGTATTATTTCTGATTGATTAATATAAATAAAAGTTCTTCCTTCTACAAAATATAATAGAATTTATACATGTGTCTCAGTTTTGTTTCTTTCAGAAATGTTTGAAAGGCTGCATGTAAAATCTAGTGATGACATTACTACACAAACAATGAAGCTTTTGTCTTGAAATTGTCTTCATTCCCATAGAAATAAAGCTTTAGATCCCAAATACCTATAAGTCTGTTTTTCTCAGTCTGAATTGAATTTGTAGAAATATCTAGAAGTTACTCACATCTCATGAGTCAGAAAAGGACACATGAGGCAAGCATAAGGTGAGTTCAAAAGAATAAAATTATTTGTCTTTGATTTATAAAATGAAATTGAGCAAGACACCTATCCTTTCCTGACGTCAGCTTTATCTGTCATCTGTAAAATTAAAAGTTTGAATTAAGTGACTTTATCAGTTGGGTTTTACAGCCTAATTTTTAGACAATTTTGTCGTGTTTTCCTTGTGTATTTGGTATAACAAAAGACGTAGTATCCTGATACAAAAATAATGTTTAAAAGTAGATTTTAAAGTTTCATTTCACATTTTAACTAACTAAAATATTCCACTTTTTCTTTATTCAAAAAAGTAGAATGTGGAGCAAAAGTAAAGATTATTTAAAAATTGAACCTCAAATTAAATGGCAGCTGTATTGTTCAGAAGATTAATTGTTATTCCTGCATATCTAGCAACACATACAGTCTCTGTAGCAACAGAATTTGGGTGAGAATGTGAATACATTTTCAAATTAATGTCTGTTTGAGATATTAAGAATCTGACCTGTAATGTTTGACTCAGAACCAAAAATACCATACTACCCTTACAGATCACAGTACTATGCAAGGTGCAATCAGTTGGTGAAGCTGCAATTCATCAATCATACAAAGTCACACTTGTGTTAATTCTTCAATTTTGTGTAGTATTTTTTAAACAAGTATAGTTGTCATAGTAGCTTAGTTCTCCTGTGTGGATCCACCACATAGATGTCTAATTGTAACAAAGGGAAAGACAATCAAAATGTGCTAGAAATGTGTTCTTGAACAAATAAATCATCTCCTTGGGAGTTCTTTGCAAAGCTTATATACAGAACTATATGCAAACAATTTAATCCTGCACATACCAAAATAATGACAAAACCTGTATTAGTGCTGTCAGATTTAATGAACATTTAGTGTGGTATTTATAGAGGAAATATTTAGTTTAGTGGCAAATACAGTAGTTACATGCATATAAACCACTAGTGTGGCAATGCCAAATATTTTTAAACACTCTTAATAAGAAATTCAAAAAGATTTTAGCAAATATTCAAAATTCAAAAAGATGGTAACAAATTTGAGAAATTAGTGCATAACTAGCCATACCTTAATATACTCTAGAAATAAAATATTCCAATGCATATAATTAGCTATCCTGGTATAGCCACATATATAGTGAAAATTACATGTGTATGCTAGCATAGGTTATTTTGAAATATAGCACATGACATATCTACAGATATCTTAATGAATAACTAAATTTATAAAACAAATAAGTCATAATCAGATCTTAGAATTTTCCCAAAGGATACACAAAGTTTGAAAAATCTAAGAGGATTAAGTTATTTTAATCAATATCATACAGTTTTTATTAGATTAAAAAATAGTAGTTAAAATTTACAATGTACACATACTGCATGGCCCAAAGTCAAGTAGCACAAGAATCCATCTTCCTTTTAATAGTCTGTGTATACAAATTGAATAGATAATCACCTTTAATCTGCCAAGCCAATACTTTCTAACAGGATAATCCTTTAAGGGAAGTATCAGTTCAACAGATGTGCAAATCAACCCAGAACAAATAGCACTCTTCTTTTGGAGATGGAGCCTGCACAGTTGGCACTTGTGATAACCTGCAGTTATATTTATCTAAAATTGAATTTCAAACAATATTCAAATATGATTTGCTCAATCTGATTGAGCTGTGAAGTATCTTTTCTCACTTGTAATATAAAAGGAGTGTAAATGAAAATGGTTTGAAATTATCATGCCGGATCTCCCACTATGAGTGCTATCTACCACCAACCGAAAAAAATATTGGAAAAAAAGGTATTATTATTTTGAAAATCAACACTTGGTATATAGTTTGAAATAATGAGTTTGATAAACCTCTGGGAATCATAGATACACACATTGAACTATGCCTTTTATCCAATAATTTTATCGTTCCTTCCCAATTTTTTGCTGTCTAATGGTGGGAATTACATTAATTCAGTTGAAAAATATTTAATATGAACCTACTATATTCCAAACACTGTCCTAAATTCTGAAATTCAGTCATAAAGAGATACGGAAGATTCTACTATAGAGAAAACTGAAACATGAATTTGCAGGTAATAATTGGGAGTATTGCAAAGTAACTTAAGCTGTTCCACTTGTAAAATGCTGTATGTGTCATCCCAGTGTTATTTGTAAAGAAAATATCTGACAGCTATATGTAGAGGTGGAAAACAAGGATGAGCTCTTTTTACAAGATCTCTTGTATTTCATCCATTTCTGTTCTAATTGCCAGACTCTAATTTGTGGACTCAGCGATCAGTTTGTTTTGATTATTCCTATTTTCTTCAGTTAGCCTTTTTCTATGGTTTCCATAATATCTGATTTGTTCCTATATTCATATTGTATGAAAGACGATTTAGTATTATCCAGATTTAGTTGTGACAGTGAATAATTCTGGTTCTTCTACTTGTATAAATCTCCCCATTAGTTCCTTCTTCTTTATTCTCCTATCTTCCTTGTCTCCTCCTTCTTCCGTAGGTACAAAGAGCTCAGTTAATCATACTTCTCAGCATATAGACAGGTATCACCAGATTTCATTACTCTTCACTTTTCATGTTCCCTACTCTCATGGCCTACCATATTTTGTAGAAGTTTTTAGTTGTCTTTGATATATTTGTTAAAGATTTTTGAGTGTCTTTAAAGAATATTGCCTGTATAAATAATTTACATATATAAGTACATACTTAAGGTTTCTAAAAGCTGTATGTAGTCAAGGGGTCCGTTCAATTTTTCCTTCTTTACTCTATAAGTTTTACCTGTATCAATATATGACTTATACATTTTGTCAGTTCTATCAACTGACTAGTACGCCAATTTATTCATCTTTCTGTTTTCTTTATCCATTGCATTAGTGATTCTCACACAAGTTCCTGTTATACCCCTGTTACTCTGAGGCATTCTGTGCTACACGTGCTCATAAATATATCTGTAATGGGTTTCTGTGATGTAACCAGGGGTAGAATTGCTATGCCCAGCCTAGGGAGAATGTTATTTAGTTTTTGTAAACCCTACCAGTTCACCTTTCAAAATTATGACTTCAAAACTATTTTATAATCCAGGAAATCTTATTCTCAACATTTGGTAGTGCTGCAGACTAATCCCTTCCCATCAAATTTGTATGTATAAACCATAACCCCTGATGTCACTATATTTAGAGACAGGGCTTTTAGGAAAGTAATTAAGGGGTTAGTGAGGTAGTAAGATTAGGGCTCTAATCAAATTGGTGGCTTTACAAAGGACTTCCAGACTCTGGGACTAAATAAGATATTATTAAGTTTCTGTTATTGAAGCAACGTACGTCTATAGCATTTTGACTGAGCAGACTAAAGCAGGTAGCATCTGAGTTTCTAATTCTGGCAGTATAGTGAATATGGTGTACTTACATTTTCCTTACTACTAGTGATGTTGGAGGTACCTTTTACATACTTTTCTGGCTTTCAAGATTCCTCTTCTGGGGAATTTCCTTCGCCTAGTTTGGCTTTTGGATTTCCTATCTCTTGGGTCTTCCTGATTTTGTAATAATTACATATGTATTAATCTACAGTTCATTGTACATATTGTAGATTTCTTCCAAATGACTGCCTATTTATTGATTTCTTCTATGGTGTCTTTTATTGAAGAAAAAGACTGTTTCTCCAAGACATATCTTGGGTATTAGGATTCTAGTCTAAACACATAATTCATTTATGTTTTCTGTGGCCCTTACTCATAGCCTGAAAGTAATTTTTTTTTTTTTTTTTTTTTGCGGCACCAGGTATTGAACTCCTGACCTTGCGCTTGCCAGGAAGGTGCTTAGGCCATTAAGCTAGATCCCTGGCCCTTGTCTTTTTGAGACAGGGTCTCACCATGCCATTCAAGCTGGCCTTGAGCTCATTTTGTAGCCCAGGCTAGTCTCGAACTCACAATGATCCTCCTGCCTCAGCCTCCCGAGTGCTTGGATTACAGGCATGAGCCACCACGCCTGGCGCCTGAAAGTAATTTTATACAGTGATTTTTTACAATTTAATGCATGAAACTATATTTCATCCTGTAAAATTTTCTACTTCTGAGGTTGTTAGCACTCAAAAATGTTCATATTTTAAAGAATTCTGAATTTACCATTTTAAATTTTGGATTTTAGAATTAGTGATTCTCACTTGTATTCTCTTTCTGATTCTACTTATATAAAGCACACAATATCTTACCAGATATAGTTTTAACTGTACAGTGTCTAAAGATTTCATTTAGGTAAACAGAAGTTTTTGAATTTATGCTTCTAATATATTGGTAAAATCATTTATTTCTGATCTGGTATAATTTTTTTTCCTACTGTGGTATTCTAGTATTACTTAATAACTAATTGTGAGATCATTCTCTGTTCTTCTTTGTGACAGGATATCTATTGGGTTTTCTGTTTTACAGAATGTTTAAAATTGTATTTTTTAAGAAATCAAATTATAGCCAGGCAAGGTGTCACACTCCTGTTATCTCAGCACTCGGGAGGCTGAGGCAGGAGGATCACTACAAGTTTGAGGCTAACCTGGGCTACACAGTGAATTCAAGGGCAGTCTAAACTACCCAGTGAGATCCTGTCTAAAATAAAATAAAATAAAATAAAATAAAATAAAATAAAATAAAATAAAATTTCCAATTATATTGAGTTATGTCAAAAGACATGGTGTGCAGTAAGTTATTCTATAACATAGAAAAATCTCTCCCAGTTCTTTGCTTCATAAAAGTGAATGCATATCTGTGCATCCCCCATTAGTTTAAAAATTTTATGTAACTTTTATATTAATTTATTAACTGGTTGTTCAAACAATTTATAGAATTTCTTGTTTCAACTATTGAAATTTTAGTTTCTGACATACCTGTATTAAAATCCTCAAACACAGGCATTCACTAATTCATCCTATAATTCTGTAACTTTTTCCTGCACATATTTTGAGCTTATGTTTTTACATACACATATATTTGTGCTCATTTTATCAACTGTAACATCTCCTTCATGGTGATTTTATCCTTAAATTTTATTTGATCTCACATTAAAAGTTATACTGATGTTGTGTGTGTGTGTGTGCCATATGTTCTGAGTAATCTTTCCATACCTTTACTTTTTTTGTTTTTCTTATTCGCAATTTGAAATTATTTTTATGTGGTGAATTTAATTTACTTATAAGACTACATTGTTTACTTACAACAGTACATTCTATGTGAATATACTTTCATAGAACAATGTATTTAATCATGATTCTCCATAGAAACAGAATGGTAAGATATTGTGTGTTTTATATAAATAGAATCAGGAAGAGAATACAAGTGAAAATCACTAATTCTAAAATCCAAAATTCAAAATGGTAAATTTAGAATGCTTCAAAATCTGAAAAATTTTGAGTGCCAACTTGACCATATAAGTAGAAGCTTTCACAAGATGAAATATAGTTTCATGCATTAAATTATAAAAATCATTGCATAAAATTACTTTCAGGTTACGGGTAAGATACATAGAAGCCATAAATGAACTATGTGTTTAGACTTGAGTCCTAATCCCCAAGATATGTCATTATGTATATACAAATATTCCAAAATCCAATAAAAAAGATCTGAATTTCAAAACACTTCTCTTCTCTACCCTCAGGACCACTGTGTAGTGTTTGGGAGAGAGAGACAGAGAGAAAGAGAGAGAGAGGGAGAGAGAGATTGATTTTATTTCAAGGAATTGACTTAAATGACTGTGGAGGCAGTTCGGCTGAAATTTTGCAAGGCAAGGCCAGCAGGACAGAGATATAGGAACAGATTATTCTGACACCTGAGTCGGAAGGCAATGTGGAGGCAGAATTCCTTCTTTCTTGAAGAAACTTAGTGTTTCTCTTCTAAAGCTTTCAGCTGATTGGATGAAGCCCATCCACAAACTTTACTCAATGTCTACTGAATTAAATGCTCATCATGTCTAAACCAGACTTCCACTGCACATCTAATCTAGTGTTTGACCAGATAATGGGTACCCTAATTATAATGGCCGAGCCAAATTAATACAAAATTAATCATCGCAACACTAAAATGTGATTTTCTGTCCTTTGTCTTTTTTTCTCTGATGATCTTGATCCTTCAAAAGAAATATTTTTGTGCTCTCTTTAGACACTAAGGATAATGCAGTGCACACACACACGCACACACGCATGCATGCACACACACACACACACATAAATCTCTACTTTCATAGGACTTACATTCAACTTTGAAAGAAGGCTCAGGGAATGGGAAGTAGATGATAAATAATTAAGAAAATCAATACCAACATATACGCCAACTGATGTGGTGTCCTATAAAAAATTAAGAAAAGGTTGGAAACAGTGATGAAATAGTGTTTCTTTAGAGAGAATGTTCAGAGATGACTTCTCCATGAGGTGATATACGTGAGCAGACACCTGAATGATTTGAGAAAATGGGTCAGCACAATAATATCCATGCCTGAATTATGCTTTTTATGTATGAAGTCGTGTATGGAAGAGTGTGATGGGTGAGTTGACGTACTAAGTAAGTGCCAGAGCATGGGTAACCGAAGGGACCGTGCTACAAATTCCAATATTCTCAAAAATGATTAACAAATTATCTTAATTTTTAAAAATGCACATACATTTGATATGGTATAGGAAATTTAAAATCTTGCCAAAAGAGAATAACACATGCAACCTAAAAGAGAGCCAGTGTAGTTGATTGAGACAAAGAACAATCAATAAATTAGTTTGCTATTTGAAATGGATGATTAAACTGCAGAAAATTGTCTAAAGACATGGAGGGACTTAGATTACAGACTCAGCTATGTGAAATGTAGGAATCTGAATGCGTCAGACACTGCTAACACAATAACTGACAACATCATGATAAAGGACAATGAACTACAGTACGGTTTCCTTTGCAACCCTTTCCATATTCCTATATGTCAGTGTTACTGGGTTTGTTGACAAAGGAGAAAGTATAAGGATTTGCTACTCGTTCAACACGCCAGCAAAAGACAATTTTTCTTTTCTTTTCTTTTTTTTTTTTTTTTGAGACAAGTTCTCATTATGTAGTCCAGATTGGCCTTGAACTCACTTATGTGGCCCAGGCTGGCCTCAAATTTATGATGATCCTCTTGCCTCAGCCTCCTGAGCACTGAGACTACAGGAATGTACTACCACGCCAGGCAGCAGTTTCTCTTTCAACATTGTTGTGGGAACCTGTACTTAGAGGTTTTGATGTTTCCTACAGTCAGAGGCTCTCAACTTTTACTTTTATTAGTTTGACAAAGACATTTCATACTTAAATTAGTTTAGGAATCTCTTTGGAGATATTTGTATGTGTATACGCTTATATGAAGAAAGTGTGGAGCATGAGCATTCTGAAATTTCAAGCAATGGGAAATAGTAGAAACTTAATCCCAACGTAGGTGACCTCTTATAAATAATGCACCATGTCTGTAAAACTCTATAAATTTTAATATTACTCATTCCACCAGCATATTTTCACATACTTTCGTGGGATTTTTTGTTACCAAAAATATCTTCTTTTTGAAATATTTTGGCTGGACATGGGAGGACACACTTGTAATTCTAGTACTCAGAAGGCTGAGTCAGGAGGATTATGAGTTTAAAGCCATCCTAAACTCTATAGTGAGTTCAAGGATGCCCTGAGCTACATACTTTGCTTTGTGTCACTGCTTTTTTTTTTGCCACAAGACAGTTAAACTAGATCATATATTTCTTTATTCTTTCTCTACTAGTACTCAAATTACCCTGTAACTTTTCTGTATCTCTGTTGCCCTAATGGTTTCCAGTCCCAATTAAACATTTCTAGCTTCAAGAAAGGCTTGGCTTGGCTTTGAAGTTTTAGATGACCAATTGATTCTAATGTGATCCATATTACGTTAATACTAGCATTTAATAAGCACATCATATGTCATTCAACCAGATTTAAATATTGCTCTGCTCTTTTCAGTAAAGATAGCAGAATATGTGTTAGCAAAGGCATATTTGCTACGATTAGCTTCTTCATGTGACAATATTATTAGGATTTTCATTTAGGTATTTAGTGATACAATAAAGAGAACAGTATTCATATTAATTACAAAATAATGTTAAAAGTTAATTCAAAAGGGTGTATTTGAATACCAACCTTGAAAAGATGATCAGTGAAGATAATCTGAAAATGTCTAAGCATGAGACTTGTGCAAATGTAGTGTCTTGAATTCATACAATGAATGCCACATAACCATTAAAATATCACAAATGTGTATATAATGAAATACAAAGATAGATTTTTAGGATACGTACAATAGTTCCCAACTTATCTGCTGCTGTGTCTCATTTCACTGTTTCAGTTTCCCCTGATCAAGCATAGCCCAGAAAGGTTAATGCAAATTTGAAGTAGACAAGAAGTTTTAAATGTGCTTACTGTTCTGAGTAGCATGAGGAAACTCATGCCACCCTATTTCGTCTCCGCTGCAATGCCAGTCTTCCCTTTATATGCTGCCTTCCCTATGGCAGCTAAGAAAAAAAGAGACTGTGTTCACATAACTTCAATTTTATATAGCCACCATTATTCTCTTCTCTTATTGTTTACTGTTGTACATCTATTATGTGCCTATTTTGTCATGGGTGTGCATGCATAGGAAAAAACACGCCATATGTAGTATGGAGCTCATCACTATCTGTAGTTTTAAGCATTCGCTAGGAGATGTATCCACCCAGGATAATGGGAAACCACATGGTGGAGATAAATACAGTGTCTAAATAGAGTACTGAACATAGTTGCTCAATGAGACTCTATATGGAGACATGAGATGTCAGGTGTGCTGCTCTTTCTCCATTGGCCCTTTCCTTGGCTCTTCTGTTCTGTTTTCTGCACTTTCCTCTCTTCCCTAAGGAAGTATTCTTGCCCATTGACCTATGTGTGGAACTGCCATGAGAGCTGTGGCAGGAGAGATGGGAGTACTCCACCCCTCTGCCCCTGCCCTGCTCCAGTGCAGCCAGGAAATGGCTTCAGCTCCTACCTGGGCACCTCAGCTGCCGAGATCTCATGTCTCAGCCAGGGTCCAAAAGGGCATTTCCTCTCCAGTTGTCTTCAAGCTTAGTGCCAGTGACAACTTCTCACTGCTTCTAATTTATGCATTTATTTACTTAATTATGCTTCTCCCCCCCCCCCTTTCCGGTAAACCACTTCATTAAAAAGTCTCTTTAAAACCTTCTTCTGATATGTGCAGTTTGTTTCCTGCGAGGACCTTGACTAATACAGGTGCACACAAAAAACTTGGCATAACATTCGGAGGTATAAGTGCAGGCTTTCTTCATGAGACAATTTCCTTTACATTCAAACTTTCTAAAGTAAATAGACAATAATTTTTCAGCATGAATACAATCCTGTAGCAATGGCCCAGTACATGAAACACGGTCAAAACATAAAAGTAAAGAAGTCATGGAGACCTGGTATTTTTTGAACTTCTTGTTATAATTGGCTATATTGTAGAATGATTTCCTCTATACACACTGACTATTCCTACACATCTCCTCTGAAAGTATCCTGGATAGAAAAGAGAAGGATATAAAAAGATAATTCATCTGAAGCTAAGTGAAAGTTGGCATTTATACCTAGTGGAGATTAATGCTTCTTCCCTCTAGCCTTTATTTATTTCTACAAAGAAAAGCCTTTCCACTCCTCTGTCTCAGGGCTAAAAAGATGAAGTAGCAAAGTCCTAGCCTCTTTCAACCCTGCCTCTCTCCATTCTCCTTCCCTCTCTCCATGGGAAGGTTGTCTCACTAACCGAGGAGTTCAGGGAGAGCCAAACAGTGCCCACTGAATGGCTCCTGCTGGTGAACCCGCTAGGAGAGAGCCTGATCACTGGTCACACAGGTTCCTCCATTCATTGCTGCCACCAGATGACCCCAAGTGGCTTGAGTTATTGCCACTCTCCAATAATGGGTGGGCAGGCTTAGTTCACTGAGTTAAGTATTAGATACCCATCAGGCTACAATTTAACCCCACCAGACCACACTGGAGCTGACATTTTGACCTCCGTCACTTTATGGTTTGTGTCTGTTTCTCAAATTGTTCCAAACTGGAGACAGAAAGAAAGGGATATTGTACTGATCCACTCAATAACATTCAGATTTCTTTTATATTGTATAGGAGTTATTATTTATAGAAATGCATGTTTGTTATTTGTTACGGTTTGTGTCTAGGTGGCCCCCAAGCTTCATGTAGTCATGGAGCCAGCTGAATCTAACATTCGTGATTGGTTCATTGTTTAGCACTGGGATTAGTGCTGGGATTAGTGGTGTGAGTGCTGCATCTGCCCAGGGGTGCAGTCAGCATACAATATAGGAGAGAGAAAAAAGTGTGTTTTTCCCTCTTTGTGCCCTGTTCGTTCTTGCCACTTTCAGGCTGTCATGAACAGCTACCCCCTCAGCCATGCCACCCTGCCTTGGAACCAGCTGTGTATGGCCTGAAACCTCCACAAACTGTAAGAAATAAACCTCTCCTTCCTTCACTTTGCATGTCAGGTATTTTGTCTCAACAACAAGAAAAAAGTAACTAAGACATTATTCTTAATTATTATTATAGATGTTTTCAAAACACTAGAAAATCACTAAAAGAAAAATAAATCATAAGGTACCATACAGAGTTTAAAATTTATGCATTTATTAGGGAAATTACCATACAATGTGCATGTGATAGGGTTGTTTGATTTAATTACATACATAATTTTTTTTTACTTTAATTATGTACAGAGCAGGTAGAACAGTTAGGAGCAACAGCCTTCACTGACATCAACTGAGTTTGAATCCAGAGTCTACCACTAATTAATTCTCTAACCTTGGGCAAGTATCTTAATCTTTCTATGCCTAAATTTCCTCCTCTGTAAAGTGATGATAACAAAATAGTACCCATTGTAATTTCAGTAAGTATTAATGAGAACATCTATATAAACTCGGTAAAGGAGAGAAGTCTCTGGTCTCACAGTTTATATTTTAGTGGGAAAAGCAAGAAATGAACTTTCTTTGACTTTCTCTTTCTCCATCTCTCTGTTTCGTTCTGTCTTTTCTCTATCATGAATGTACACGCACACAGAAATAAAGCTGAGTTTGCACAGCAGAAGGGTGGGGTGTTGATATTTTAGGAATGTTGTTCAGGAAAGGCTTCTAAGAGAGAAATGCTGCATGAAGTGAGAAAGCAAGTCAAGCCCACGTCTTGGCAAAGTGCATCCCAGACAGAGGGCTCCATGAGGATGGACCTTGCAGTACAACAAGGTTGAAGAGGTCCATGTGGTTAGAGTAGAATGCATACAGGAAGTAAGGTGTGCTGGGTGAAGTATCTGACAGCAAGGTGGAGTGAGCCTTCCCCAGGCAGGTTCCAGGGTCCTCATTTCCAGCCACCCTTTACAGGATGTGGTGTTACTGGTAGAAAAGTACAATTATGGGACACTATGAGCCATGACAAAGCAACCTGAGAAACTCAAATGCAGCTCCTTCATCAGCAAGATTTTACCTATGCTACCCTGCAACAGAGCATTGACTTTACCATTTTATTTTATCTTAAAATTTCAATCATTATGATTTTGCACATGCTCTAATTTCTTATGTTACTGGTTTTAATAAACACTAAGCTTTCTTTTGTAGGTTAGAACATCAAATAAATGTTTGTATGGGAGAAGATATCTAGTAAAGAATTTACATCTGTCATGTAATTCATGATTTGATCATCCTTGGGTATTTATAATTATACTGAGAAATCATTCTTCCTGGAATATAATAGTATTTTAAGCATAAATTAATATATTTATGTAGTGCTAACCAATGTAGTTTAATATGGTGCTAGTTTAATTCTTCGTTTGTTTTAAGAAAGAACATGTTCATAATTTGACTCTTACTCTAAGAAAAAAAATTAAAATTCAAAGTGTTAAGGTAAGAAGTGAGTCAATGAATGTTTATTTTAACTTTCTTTAGAGCATTTTTTTTGTCCCAAAAGTGAGGCAGTATTTTGCATTTTGGTCATTTTTCTTTTGCAGAAATAATGAGGGTGGGGACTCTACAACTGCAGGCAATTGCTTTGAGTCCTAAGCACTTTAAAGAGATTAGGCCCATTGATATTCTCTTCTTGTTTCATAGAGCAGTGCCGCCTTCCCCTGAGTGTAAGAAGATGGACAGCTATTGAATAGAAACTGCTTTTGTCTAGCAGATAGTATTAAATATTCTCTTCTTAAAGATATACATGGCCATCAGAAAGTTCTCTAACATCACTGGGAATCTTTTCCCATTGACTTGTTATGTTTGTTTAAACCAGCGAAGCTAAATTTGATATCATTTGCCTAGAAAATACCTTTAAAGGAGTCAAAGCCTGGATTATATTTATACTAAGCTAACCAACTTGGTAATGAACAATTTAATTATCCTGGGGATAAAGGGCAAAAAATGGTCTGATTTCTGCCAGTAATATATGAAAAAGTATGAGTGAACTCTCTGCAAGCGTTCCTAACCACCCCAGCAGGACACGTCTGGCCAGTGACTTGTTTCTCCTGTGTAGGTTTATCAAAGATGTCTTTCTTTTATTTCAAAATGTTATAGATTGCTAGAATTCAGATGAAATCATATAACATGATAATTTTGTACCACTTGACTCCAAATACGTTATTTTGTCTTTATTTCAGAAAAGCTCAGCTAGCAAAAATCTTAATTCAAATGACTGCTATCATTAAAAATGCCTTCTGTGGGAGAGAAAGCCATATATATATATATATATATATATATATATATATATATATTAGTTTCTTTTTCAGTGCAGCTGTTCTGTGTAGTGGTGTCTGGCTTAAATACAAGAGCCTCATCTGCTGATTAGCTTGCTGCTGCAGACAATCAGATAGATACTTCAACCTTTTGAAGGTCATCACATCCTTCATTTCCAAAAGCATGCTATGAACTTCAATAACTTTGCAAGTTTCTGTTGTCTTTGTGTTTCTTGCTCTGTTATGCATGCATAGAAAGGAATATTGCTTTCCTTCCGAGAAGGTAATAGAAACCTATGATTTAGGAAACAAGGTTATCATCATATAAACCTTTTATTTATGCTATTCAGGCTATCTTAAGAGTATCATAATTATTGATCAACTCCAGGTCAGTTGGGTGTGTGAAATAGAAGTGAGATGCTACAAGTCCATGATTATATTATATTCTGTGATTTGAAACAGTGAACATGATTACATGATGTGGCGAGGTACCCTCTTTAGTTTTATTGCCTTTGCTCTTCAAGTAATTTACCTGTGCCAACAGTTTACTGGGAAATACCTGTGGCACAATTTTGACTCTTTCTTTTGGGTATAACAAAGTATAAATTCCCACTCCTTCTATCCCTAGAACTTCTTAAATCCAGTCCCAATAGCCTAATCAAAGACCCTGAACTAGCAATAGGGTAGAGAAATAGGCCTAGGTGTACTATGTTGTGAAAAATGTCTAGGATCAGAAAATTGCTATTCTGCCTTTATAATCAAGAGTGTCTCATAGGATCCCAATATATTATAATTCCTTAGTCCTGGAAACTAGAGTCTGAAAAATTTCCAGGGTCATTACTATTAGAACTGATGTAAGGTAACAAATTCAAACCTGTCCATGTGGGCCCTTTTATTTGAGCCCACCACTATAGTTATGTTGCACCTTAGTTATGATAGCAAAGACTAGTTTTTACTTCTTTGTATAGAAATAGATTGTTCATGAGTACTTGGCTCTCCTTTTTTCATATTTTTTTTCTCTAATTTACGAAGTATGTTTTGTCCTTTTGATGTACTTACATGTGTTATGTATATTCTCCTTGTACAGATGCTACAATTCCAAGAAATATTTGTTGATTGAAAAGTACACACAAAATGTTTTTGAAGACCTTACTGGTCATTATCTTCACTTTTTCAAAAACTTTTTGGCCGGGCGTGGTGGCTCATGCCTGTAATCCCAGCACTCGAGAGGCTGAGACAGGCGGATCATTGTGAGTTCGAGACCAGCATGGGCTACAAAGTGAGCTCAAGGCCAGCCTGAACAGCATAGTGAGACCCTGTCTCAAAAACACCAGGGCTGGGGATCTAGCTCACTGCCTGCCTCGCAAGCGCAAGGTTGTGAGTTCAATTCCCGGTGCCGGAAAAAAAAAACAAAAAACTTTTTGGATAGTCTCAAAAAGTTCTCACTAAAGATTTTGAAGCTTTAATTTTAGTATATTTTTGGCAATTTGGCTACATTTTTAAAGGCAAAATTTGGTTCCTTATACTAAAGGTAGAAACTAGCTCTACCTTTACTTGATATGAAATTTTTTTTGTTTCTTGGATTGGATGATTCCATAAATTCTTAAAGATTCAGTGTGAGGGTGCAGATTTGTAACTTTTAAAACTGTGTTGAGTATTACTGAAGCTCTTTAGGAAGAGTAAATAAGCAGATTATATTTTAAGGAAAAAACTAATATCAAAAAGATTAATTACTGTTACCTGCAAGTTTTAATGTAATGATAAATGCTGGAAAAAATCAATCTAAAAGTCAATGACCTAAGAAATAAATATTGCTTCTGCTTTACATCAATCCACTGTGAAGAAGACTCAGCATTCAGAGCCTAAACTGACAAAGCTGTTCCACTTTAAACATGTAGCTTCAAAAGTCACTATGGTCATCAACGTGTAGCCAGTAAACATGAGAATGGAGGGAAGAAAATGAAAATGTCCTCCTTAATCCTTCCTTAAACTGTGGAGCCAGACATCTGAAAATATTAGAGTCAGACAAGTTCTGGGAATGAAAGTTATTGATTAATAAACACACCATTTTGGGTCCAGATTTTATTCCATTCAAGAATAGGTTTGAAAGAGAATATCTAATTGTCAAGGTGGATTCTCTTTTCTTTGCTAGTGGAGTTGAGGTTACTTGATTGAACATCCTCTATGAGGACCCAGTGAGAAATGAGAAGACTCCCAAAGCTGAAATGAAAGACAAGGAATATCAGAAGAAAGGTTAATGGAAGATAGAAGATTAAATATGATAGAAGGATTGATAAAATATTTTTAAAAATCAGGTATTCAAGACTACTTTTAGTCTGATAATTTGAAAAGTAAAAATATTTTTCTGGTATCAGTCAGAAGAATAATGCCAATATCATCAACAATGAACATCTTTTTTTCCCTCTTGGTTGCAGTTTATTAAATTATGAATTAAATTATTTTGTATTAAATTATGAATCCCTTGAGAGCTAAGTTTTTTATATATATATATATATAGAAAAGTTAAGGTAGGTGCTCTCTGTCATGAGAGACTGGATGTGGGGAGAAGTAAGGAAATAATAAAATTTAATGATGCGATTTTCTAGGAATATTCTATATTAAAAACACTGCTATTCTTAAATATATAGTTTACCAAGAAGGTATTAGAATGTATTTATTTGCATCCTACTGCAAAACTTGTATCCCACAATTTTTAAACTTATATTTTTAGTATACCTTCAGACTTTAACAGTTTTATTAAAAACTTTTGTTAATGACAAGATGCTCAAATATAATAATAACCACCATTCCCTGCCAAAGAACACTGGATAAAATAGATCCAAATGAACAGTATCTAAGTAGATAAATTTAGGATACCAAAAAATACATAAAATTGCTCTTTAAAAAACAATTAGTATTATTCTTAGAGTTACATATACTGTAGATAGTTATCCCTAAAGATGAGTACCAAGTTTAAAACAGGATAGCTATGTGGGAAATTGTAAAATTTATAATGAAAAAGAAATCCTCCAAATAGATCTAAATATGCCCCTCTTATCAGTTCTTTCTACCCTGTAGGTGTAGTTTTCCAAGTAGACTGCTAAATTGTCTTTCAAGCCATTATTTTGGCAAATGGTTTCTTCACCCATACACAGAGAAAGTGAAATAGCCTTATAATTTTGTGGATTTTTTTTAAAAAGGAAACCTAACAAAAAATTCCTGTATTTGCCTTTGATCTCAAAGAATGTATAGTTGATACATTATTTTCCCTTAGGAGCTCCATAACACAACCTTCTACTGAGTCTTCCTCCAAGTGTCTCATATAAAAAAGTACAACAGTGGTGAAATTTTTCAAAAAGTTTCCCACATCTTCTCACTTTCCTTTGACAGTTTAGTTGTATGTATTCTTTGTACATATATGTTTATACATATCCATGTATTCTTAAGAAGAGTTCAAGTTGTTCTTTTTCTAGACATTATTAGCAGATTTCTGGTGCTAAAAATTTATGCTAATTTTTTTACATTCCTGTTTGTGGATCATCTATATTTGTTTATAACTTGGGATAAATTCTGCCTGCAGGAATATTCATAAATGTGGAAACATTAGAAAATTAATTAAGGTTACTTCAAGAATTATGTTTTAAATGATACTCTGTTAATATAAATATATAAACATATATCCTACTTTCTGTAGAAAGGATCATCATTCAAGTATGGCCTAAGTTCAAAACCTCTAACTTCTTTTTCTTGACTTATGGATCATTTACCAAGTACTTGCAAAATAGTTTCAAATTCTATTCCCCAAAATGAACTTTCTTCAAGAAGATTTAACACAATCATGATAGCCCCCTTCATCTTTAATAAATCCCGAGTGGGACCTACCAACCATTTCTTAGGATTGTTGGAACAACGAGATGTTACATGTTTGTTGTGATGTTTAATCTGCATTGTCAACTTGGTTGGGGCATTTTTGTCTCAACACCTGAAAAGCTGACCAATACAGTTGCTCTGCATCTTTTGTCATTCTGCCTGGAAAACCTTATCCATTCTTTGATGTTCAATTCTAATGGTACTTTTTCAAATACCAGTCCATCAAAAAAAAAAAATCAGTCCATCACTTTCCTCCCAATTGCATCTCTCAGGCAAAATAAATCCCTTTCTAATCTATATAAGAATTATGCCAGATGGTAGCCTTTTGTCAAAAAATAAAACTCCTTATGGATGTAATTATACTTGCTTCTCAATTTACATTGATGTATTTATAATATAACTAATTGTTTAGTTCTGCAGTTTGCTGAGTATTTAGTTTTTCTGGTAGTGTCATATTAACATGACAATTAATTTTGTAATAATAAAACTATATTTTTATTACTAGATAAAAATATTTTATGTGTCTTAATTATGGAGAAATGCTCAAGATAAATTTTAAATGAAAAATGTAGGACACAGTTAT